>JAIEZT010000038.1:681883-780043 GCA_019594935.1 Periophthalmus modestus | reverse complement strand
TGCAGAAGAGAAGAGAGCGGAGGACCATCATGGAAGGACACGCCCCTGCTGGCGGCCAGTTACCACCGGTGTGTCGCTGCGGACTGAAGGTGGTGCTAATAAAAGCCATCAATCCTACAAGGCTTGAGAAGATGACTGAAGACAGCACAAGCGGCACTCAATCTGCTGCCCAGGAGCGTCTTGAGCACAATAGCAATAGAGGGCCCAATCTACCACACCATAACAACCCGATGTGTATGCTGCAAAGATGCCCCTGAACAATCCAGCACACCTGCAGGGTGTAGGGATTCTGGCAGGGAAAGCATACATGGAGCGGCATAACCAAGTTGCGGGCATTAGTGACGAACATCTTGTGCAGATACGGACTGGAACACCTAGTCTAGGTGGGAACACCTCCAAAGGGTATGGAGAATGAGCGAGCCCAGATCCTGTGGACTTCCATACAGACTGACAGATGGTGAGGCGCACAACCGCTAAGGGGGGTGGATAACAACAGAGCAGAGCCGTTGTTGGTGGACATCCGCAGTGGCCAATCGATGGAAAGATCAGGAAAAAGGAGCAGAAGACACTAGAGAAATACCAGGGGCTCAAAGAAGATCTTAGGAGAAGGGCCCTTGGAAGGTGAGAGGCCTCAGTGTTCCCGTGGTCAGCGTAGCACTCGGGGCAGTGACCCCCCCAACTGGAGGATGTGTCCTACAGCAGATCCAGGAAAAAACATCAGACATCTCAGTCCCAAAAAGTGCAGTACTAGAACAGCAAAAGTACTGAAGAACCCTCAAGCTCCCAGGGGCCCTCCTGGTAAGCGTCCCGAGCGTGTAAAAAAGGAGGTGATAAGCACCGCTCGAGGGTTTGAGGCGATTTTTAATATAATCATTTATATATTATTATATATATTATATATATATATCTATTTATAGATATATATCAGTAATATAAAAATCCCTGCCCACCCTCCTCGGTATCTATATATATAATATATAATATATATATATATATATATATATATATCTATATAATATATATATATATATATCATACTAATGTACATAGATACCCCTGAACCCGGTGGTGGACTCCGGAAGTAAGGGGATGCCGTCCAGCTGAAGAGGAGACCCCTACCGAGCCTTGTTGGCTTTATGGGACTCCTGAGGCAGCTGACCAGGTGCCGACGGGCCAAGCTATGCCACGGCTCGTGCTGTCGTGGAGGCAAAAACTCGGGGGTTGAGAGGAGTTCGGGGGAGAGCCATGGAGATGGACTATCGGACGGCCTCAGAGAAATTCTGGCAAACTGTTCGGCGCCTCATGAGGGGAAAGCATTGCTTCACCAGCACTGTTTTACAGTGCGAGTGGAGAGCTGCTGACCTCGACTGGGGATGTTTCAGTGGAAGGAGTATGCGTTGAGATCCCTCAATCCCACTGTCACGTCTTCCGAGGAGGAAGCAGACTGGGGACCCGGAGGCGGACTCATCCATCACCCTGGCCGAAGTCACTGAGGTCGTTGGCAAGCTCCTCGGTGGCAAGGCTCCGGCGTTGAGATTTCCGTCTCGAGTACCTTCAAGTCTCTTGACTTGAGGTCCGAAATGTGTGTTTCAACATTATAGGGGAATCACACTCCTCAGCCTCCCGTTAAGGTCTATTCCAGGGTACTGGAGAGGAGAATCCGACCGATAGTCGAACCTCGGATCCATGGAGGAGCAGTGTGTTTTTGTCCCGATGTGGAACACGGGACCAGCTCTACACTCTCCATCAGGTGATTGAGGGTTCATGGGAGTTTGCCCAACCAGTCCACATGTGTTTTGTGGATCTGGAGAAGGCATTCGACCGTGTCCCTCGTGGTGTCCTTTGGGGGGTGCTCCAGGAGTATGGGGTCCGGTCCCTGTATGACCGGAGCAGGAGCTGTGTTCGCATTGCCGGCAGTAAGTCAGACTTGTTCCCGGTGCATGTTGGACTCCGCCAGGGCTGCCCTTTGTCACCGGTTCTGTTCATTATATTTATGGACAGAATTTCTAGGCATAGTCAGGGGCCGTAGGGGGTCTGGTTTGGGAACCACAGGATCTCATCTCTGCTGTTTGCAGATGATGTTGTCCTGATGCTTCTTCGAGCCAGGACCTGCAGCACTGGGGCGGTTTGCAGCCGAGTGTGAAGTGGCTGGGATGAGAATCAGCTCTGGCCATGGTTCTCAACCGGAAAAAGGTGGTTTGCCCTCTCTGGGTGGGTGGTGAGCCCTTGCCTCAAGTGGAGGAGTTCAAGTATCTTGGGATCTTGTTCACGAGTGAGGGAAGGATGGAACGCGAGATTGACAGGGCGGATCGGTGCAGCGTCGGTAGTGATGCGGTTCCTGTATCGGTCCGTTGTGGTAAAGAGGGAGCTGAGTCGAAAGATAAAGCTCTCGATTTACCTCAATCTACGTTCACCTCACCTATGGTCATGAGCTCTGGGTCATGACTGAAAGGACAAGATCGCGGATACAAGCGGCCAAAATGGGTTTCCTCCCCAGAGTGGCTGGCGCACCCTTAGAGACAGGGTGAGGAGCTCAGTCACATGGGAGGAGCTCGGAGTAGAGACGCTGCTCCTTCAGGCAAAGCAATAACATCTCCATTTAGACGAGTGTGCAGCAGACCCTTCACAGGAAATGTTTGTTCAGTGTATCTTGATAATAACATTAATTTCAGTTTATTTCTCCTCTTCAGCTTGCTCGACTTGCCCTCTGACCTCGTCTCTGTCGACATGTCCGGTGGAGACCAACATCGTGAGGTTTCAGACTTGGTCCTAGTTTGAGCCCCGGCTGAGTTCTGTGCACGTATGTCTGATGTCCAGCAGGGGGAGCAGTCCGCACTGGGACAGGCCGTTCAGGTCCTGATGTTCCCGCACTTTGAGAAACTCTGTGAGAGCCGTGTGTGGCACCTGGACGTCTCTGCTGAAGACACCCATGGGCCATAAAGAAGCTGCAGTATGTGGCTCAGATCATGGACGAGAGGAACAAAGCTTAGTTTAGAATTAAAGTGACAGTGTGGAACTTTATGGCTGTGGAATGTCAGCTGTGTGATTCCATAGAAATAGAAAGCTTAAGTGGAACGAAACACTAAATCAAGTTTGTTTTTTGTTTTTTTCTTCTTTTCCACTAAACTGTGTATATGTAATATCATGTACTGTTCTTAGTCCCTTTTGGCAATTTTAGTGGAAGTTAGGTAAATTTACAGCTTCAAAATGGGTGTGTCCTGGCTCCACTGACCACTGCAATTTCAGGTATTTGATGACATTACACAGGACTGATTACAAACACCTTTCTGCAGGGGCGGAGTTTGAAGTGTGGAGACCTGTTAGAGCAGTCACACTGTTCTTTATAACACTCTCACTCTCCCCTTTAGTCCTCCAGGTTCTGCTTAGTTCAGCATCTGTATTTGAAATGTGGTGGTGGACAGAGTTTAGGAATTTAGTCTGACTTAGAAGCTTTCAATATGTGAATCCCACGCACTTCGGGGACCACTTTTCTGACCTATAAAAAGGACTAGGTGACGGCTTCAACCAATCACGATGGTGTACCCCCGTCAGCGTCGTACTGGGCTGTGACCCCGCTGGACGCTAGTCCTCTCCGTCAACAACGAAGTTAAAGTATCTCCCTCTCCCCATGAGCTATGTAACTCCTAGCTAGGTAACCCGACGTAAGTGGAGTATCACCTGTTCTCCGCAGCTAAGCAACCTCACGTCTAGGCGTCTGTAGAGCAGCAGATTAGAGGGTGGCCAGGCCTCCTCTCCGCTAACCCTTGAGTTTTAACGGTTAACTAAGGTCCACAAGGCGTCTCACCCGGTTTCAAATCTACGACCTGAACAATTTAACATTTCGATAAGTCAATTACGCAGGTCCCTGTTCGGGCACCATGTCGATTTTACCGTAGTAGTAGAGCAACTTTAACAACTTTCCTGAGGGAGAGTTCCCCGTGGACCCCTATGATAACCCCTTTTAAAACCCTTTACCACACAAGGTTGGATAACATGCCAGATGTGAAAGCGTGCACAAGAAGATTGACTTACCGGGGCGTTGTGAAGCTCCTTCGAGAGATAAAAACAAAATGTTATTAGGCCAGGAGTCTAAGGCCTAAAAGACTTCTCTAGTTATTGGGGTAAGAAAATGAGGTACAGTAAGTAAATGTCTTTTTTTTTGGGTGTTTATTGCAAATCTGCCGTTCTATAGTGCATCGCCTCGTTTGAGCCCAGCTAACCCACCTCTCGCGACCTCTCTTGAGAGTGTTTCCCGCTCCCCCCCTCGAGCGCCACATTAAGTTTCAAGTGAATCTCCGAATCGTAGTTCGCGGGACTTGATGCAGTGCACCTGTCTATGCAGAAACACGATTGCAAATCACCCCCCTTCTGGCTGCAGAGTCAGTTGTGCACAACTCTCTATTTGGGCTACGTGGAAGATACGGAGATCCGGCGAAAAGCACACAGTATTCAGTGTAGTGAGCAGTACGTATCACCCCAGCAGTGGCAGAAGTCTGCGACTGGGTACAAAAATCCACAGTTTATATATAGTCACAAGGGGAATTCCCATAACCACTCCTTTAAGGAGAGGTCCCAGTAAATTCCTTAGACCACCACTCTCTTTCCATATAAGTGTGTAAGTATTACCTCATGGGTTCAACAAGTTTTTATGACACTCCATATATGTACCTTCCTCCCTCGATTAACTCTTATTTTGATTTTATTACACTTCTCTATCCTTTAGACAGTACCTTTAAAGAGTATATATTTTATTTTGTAGTTTCCCCTTGTAACTTTACAATAAAAACAGAAGTTGCCAAAAATGAATAAGTAATTAAAGGAGTACAAAACATTTTAGTAAGTACTTAATTGTAGATACAACAAATCATAAAAATGACATTAAAATAATAAAAAATAGTAAGGTATATAATTAAAAGTAAATGAAACCATCACAAATGAATATATGATTAAAGGATTAATACCATTAAAGGAGTAAATATTGCAAAATAGATACTTGAGTCAATATAGAACAAAATCATCAAAAATTAGAAGTAATCATGTACAAATGAATCCATAGGATCATCAAAAATGAATACAATTAAAGGAGTAATAAAAACAAAATCATCAAAATAGGTTCAAGATTAAAGGAGTGAATATACAATTTTTAGCTTTTAGCAAAAATGAGTACGTGAGTGAGTATACCATCAAGCAAATTGTTTTCTTAAGCTGTTTCCCAACAGAAAGCCGTTTCTGTTCAAAGACAAACATATCAAAGTGTTGATTAAGTCTGGCTCACAAACAAACCTCCAGGTCTGGTAAAACAGCCATAATTCACACGCAGGTCTGTTTTTGAGGAGGTAACAACATTCTAATGTGGATTAAAGCTCACAAGAGTATATTTAGTGTAATATAGTAGCTTTAATGAACTTTTGGATATCATGAAAATTAAAACATAACTTTTGTTTATTTATATTGACAGAGAGGATGTTGAACTTTGGATAGTTCCAGTAATGACAGAGATATGAACCATAAACCAGTCCACACATCTGACAGTGACACAGAGAAGTCCACCTGAGAATTCTGACTGTCTCAGGTTAAACTAGAGGGATTCTTACAGCTCACAGTTTGTGTTTGAACTTTTGTCTTTTATTTGTGGCTGAAAACACAATAAGACTCAAACTTTACATCATTTTATCTGAGTTCATGGTTTAGTTTGTTTGGTGTTTCTCTGGTCGACTTCCTCCAAGTTGAATAAAGGTGGATTAAAGAACCACATGTACTAATGACTCTGGTCTACACCACTGTGTCTCCTCCTCCCTTCTGATTGGACAAAAACACTGCCTCAGAACATAAAAATACAACATACTTTCTTATGGGAGGATTGAACCAATCAAACAAACAAGGACCAAAGTAGCACATATACAGACTGTTCACTTACTGCATGTGGAGCCTGTTTATGAGTTTGTAAAGTTCAGATTGAAACACAGTGATTTGTTCAGTACAGACACTAGTGTGAGGCTGATGTCTGCACTTTGACTTTGAGAGGAAATAAAACATAAAATAAATCTCTGGTCAAGTTAATTAAAATCAACATTTACAAAGTGATTTCTCTACAGATATGACTTTTCTATTTTACACAGAGGGTGAGTCTGTCGGAGCACACAGAGACACTGAGGAACCATAATAATAGAGCCAAAACCCAGGGAACAGAGGTTCAGTGAAGGTGGTGTTGAAGGTGTGGAGGTGGGTCAGTTGGTCAGAGGAGACTGTGTAGAAGGACAGAGAGCCAGCAGGACAGTCCACAAACACTGAGACTGTCCCAGAAGAGGAGCAGGGCTGAGGGAGGCGGGTGTCTTTGTTATTATGACAAACAGAGAAACCATCTTCAGAACAGTCCAGACTCCAGGACTGATCATTCCATCCAAAGACACTGTCATCGTTGATTCCTTTCCTTCTGATTCTTCTGTAAGACACTGATATATAAACCCTTCCACTCCACTGAACCTCCCAGTAACAGCGACCAGTCAGACCAGTGGAACACAGGATCTGTTCCCAGTCCTCAAATCTGTCCTGATGATCTGGATACAGCTGCTCCTCTGTCACATGTGTCACCTTCTTGTTGTTGTCAGACAGTTTGAGTTCTTTGTGAGCTGTGTTTGGATCCAGAGTGAGATCACAGAAATCTGATGGAGAGAAGACACAACACAGCAGCAGTTAGTCCCATGTGAGACACACATTTAATTATAGTTTAATATGGGTCAATCCATACATGAAAGATAGATTTTCAATTATTTATGATAAATGTATTTTTATAATTATGATTTTATTCATGAATCATTGCAGTCTTATATTTGTCCAATGTTTCTTTTGTATCAGTTCTATATTTCCTTTTTGAGGACAGTTGTTGAGGCCTGTGCTGCAGGTTCTTACCTGGTTTCCTGTGGTGTGTTCTGGTGGACTATATAAACCCCTCCTATCTCATTGTCCCTTTTGTCCACACACATTTCCGGGTCCCTGTGCAGCAGCTCTGTCCTCCAGGCCCAGGTAAAGTCTTAATCCATTACTCTTCATTCATAAAAATTTCTAAATCATTGCTCTTTTAGTGCCTCTGGCTGCAGCTCGGCACCGCTTCACTTTCACAACACTCTGACCTTCACAGCACGTTCTCGTTCGCCCTCGTCTTTGGTGACAGGTAAATAAAATTCACTACTCATGTCCATTCACAACATTGTCCAAACTAAAGTCCATGTTTCATGTAGTTTCTCTGTTTGGCTGTAACATTGCACCTTGAGCCAAGTACTCGTCTCTGTGAGCTTCATCTGCAGTGAAGGTAATGCCTCATGGAGCCTCTTCATTCAGAAAATTTCCAAATTCTTACACATCTGTCCCTTGTAGTCCTTCTGCTCAGCTGTACTCGCTGTACCAGGTCCATTGTGCACAGTGGTGAATTTTCGTCAATAGAGACAGTTGGCATTGTGCAAAGGGCGAAACGAGTCATCTTACATCTCATCATTTCAGATAAAAAAAGCAGAGCATAAAGCGGACTCCCAGCCATCAAACCTGGGGTTGTGTGCTCACCTTCACCAGTGGTATTTGCCTTTTCAGTTGGGCTAAGTTCCATTGAGCTGTAGGACTAATGGTAACTCCCCATTCATGTTTAGGTGTCACCTTTAGTCGGCAGTGGCACAGGGCACACCACCTCTGCTGCTTTGTCTTGTTTTATTTTGCTTTCTTTTGTTTTGTTTTGCCCAGCTCAATTTACATTTTAAGTTACTCCACTGTGAAATTGCCTCCTTTTGTGGCACTGTTCTGGGCTGAGCTCGGACTGGTGAACCTGAGCTCTGTGCGTCGAGCTGGATTTTGCCCTGTACATGTTCTGACAGACAGTGGGTTTGGGCTTGGGAAACTTTTCATTTACTGAATGAGTGTGTACAGGTGGATTCAGATTTTATATATTTGTCATGATCTCTGCCTGTTCCTGCCTCCTGTGTCTGCTCTGCTCCTCCCTCACCTGCCTGTCTCTGGAGCTGGGCGGAGTTCCTGGCTCCTCCCACGCACACCTGAATCCCATCAGCGCAATCAATGCCACCTGCGGGAGGATAAGAGGAGCCAGGACTCTCCTCTCGGTGTCAGATCGTCTGTTTGTTCACTCTTCGTCTACCTGTTGTCCTACCTACGTGGTCCTGCTTGTGTTTCTGGTCAGCACCCTGCCTCCCTGCACCGCTTTGGACTCCCGACTCTGACCCAACCGTACCGGTTTGTTCTTGCCACGTTTGTTCCCTGCACCTCTGTGTCTGCCCTGGACCCCAACCTGCACCCCTGCACCCAGCTCCTCGTGTATCTGCCGTCATTTGCTCGTTTTGTGTCACCTTGTCAATAAACACTGTTAACCCGTCCTGGGTTCTGCACCCTTTTGTCCTTCACACCCAACATTACGACAATATTGTAGTTATTGTTAACGAAACTAAAACACTGGCTTTTAATATTTAAAATAAACATGATGTAAATGAAGTGGACCCTGGCTCTTTCATCTTGATGCTGACACCTGTGAGCCTTATACTGAGGGTCTAGTCCCCAAACTAGATTTGGGTGGCGTGGTTGCAACACTTATATTTTTTAGTACAATCCCAAAATGTTAACCTCTCGATCGCTCGTTTCAGAGCCTCACACACATCTATTTCAGATTATTTTCAGTGTAAAACTTGAGCAGCAGTAGTTCTGATGGGGCTTGGTGCTCCTCCTTTGCTCCAGCAGCAGTAGTTCTGATGTGGGCTTGGTGCTCCTCCTTTGCTCCAGCAGCAGTAGTTCTGATGGGGCTTGGTGCTCCTCCTTTGCTCCAGCAGCAGTAGTTCTGATGGGGCTTGGTGCTCCTCCTTTGCTCCAGCAGCAGTAGTTCTGATGGGGCTTGGTGCTCCTCCTTTGCTCCAGCAGCAGTAGTTCTGATGGGGCTTGGTGTTCACAGGGGCTGAGACATGTGGCTCTGTGTTTCAGGAGCTTGTTCACAGCTTCTGTCCTTTTGCCAGTGTTTGTGTGATATCTGTTGTTGTTCTAGTGATGAGGAGGACTGGCAGCAGAGGCACAGCTCAGAGGAGAACAGGGGATTGGTTTAAATCCACTGTCTCCAGAAGAAGAATGAAGATCACTGTTGTACATGTTTGAGCTGAAACATGAGTGCAGTTACACAGCTCCAGACTGGACTCTTCAGGATCTGCTTTAAGAAGAACTCTGGATTCAGTCATGGACACAGCTGTGGACCTCACAGTCTGAGGCCACACCCACAGAGGAGAGAGCGCCGTGGGGGAGGGGCCAGTGAGTCTCAGTCTGACTGACAGAGATGAGACATGCTGCAGGTGTTTGATTATTTCCCATAATGTTTTATTTGAAACTCATTAAACTCATAAAACTATAATTTAAATCATAATAACCATGAGCAGTATTAAAGTGTTTGTGTGAGACAAAATCATAAAAACAATCAGCGTTATATGGATTAAGTCAGACTTACATCTCCAGATCGGATTCATCCATCGTTCTCCAGCAGGTCTCAGTCTGAAGGAAACACATCAGAGTCAGAGGAGTTTCACTTCATGTCACACTAAAGACGACATATTGTGTCGACTGTATAGTTATAATGTTTTACACCAGTGAGTCATTGTGTTATAATTTGGACAAGATGAAGTGGAAGAAAATGGATGGATATATACTGGGTGGATGGTTATATTGGCATAAACAATCTAATAAAAGAAGTGAGTCTGTTCTCTTCCAGGTTGGAACATTTTTGAGACCAGTGAGGTTTTAGGAGCAGATTCTTGCCTGACCCGTTAAGATATGTCACTGTAAACATGATCACAACAAAGTAGTGTTCATGTTACTGAGCATTTTTTTTCCCATATTTGCCATGTATATATATATATATATATATAAATATATATATATATATATATATATATATATATATATATATATATATATATATATATATATATATATATATATATATATATATATATTACAGAAAAGAAATATTTCAACCTTTTCAACTGGATTATGTGGATGTGGTGTACACTTCTGTTCTGGATTAAGTGGATGTGGTGTACACTTCTGTTCTGGATTATGTGGATGTGATGTATGTGCAGACTTCAGTCTCTGATTTGAAACCCTTGGATCGACTCTGTCTCTCTGCCCTTTGTTTTTCTTACAGGTGATGGTTTTAAACTCATCTCTGTTTCTCTCTGAAAAAGTGGTTTGTCCATCACTGTCTGTTAGAAGAGAACAGAGCTGTATGAAATGTTTCTATAATGGACGACTTCAAAAACTGCCAGATCACCTCACCTGCTTTTTAGTCATTGATACCAGAACATGTAACACTAGATCACATGACTGCATAAGGCGAAGACGAGCCACACCAAAACTGAGACGGAAAGAGGCTTTTAGCTGTTTTGCTTCACAAAAGTGGAACACACTCCAATGAAAAGCAAAACTGGAGACTTTGGTGTCATAATCGTAATTTCATAATCTGGAAACAAAGGTTTATACACACACCTGCTCCTGTTTTTAGCGTTTTATATAGACTTGTATATTTGTTTGTTTGTTTTTTTTCTGTTTCTGCTAAACAGGGCGTCCATGAAAAAGAGAGTCCAAGTGCTCTCAATGGGCTCCCCCTTATAAATAAAGAGAAAGAAAGAAAAGTATAGTCTGTGTTTATTCGATACACTCTCATTTATGCTTTTCAATATTCTGTGGCCTAATTTATGTTTAACTCCAAATTAATCAATCTTGAGCTAGTCCTGACTTGGTTTGAAATTCACTCTTATCGTGAATGAATTATGTGTTGTTGTTTTTTTTATGGTGAATAGTTGTGAGAGTGGTCCAAACCTGAGAGTGTCCAGTGCACAGTGGGGGTCCTTCTGTAGAGCAGACAGGAGCTTTACTCCTGTGTCTCCTGGATGGTTGTAGGTGAGGTCTAGTTCTCTCAGATGGGAGGGGTTGGACCTCAGAGCTGAGGCCAGAGAAGCACAGCCTTCCTCTGAGACCAGACAACCTGACAGTCTGAGGACACATATTATTGGAATCAGTTAATTCATTAGTAACATTTAACCCAATGAGACAAATGACTTTATGTTACTTTTATCAGATGTTAATTTCTGAAAGCAAGTCCCAACAGGTTATGTAATAATAGTGAGTAATATTAACCCCTCTGACCTGAGCTGTTCCAGTTTACAGTGAGGACTCTTCAGACCAACAGACAACTTCTCCAGCCCTGAGTCCTTCAAGTCGTTGAGACTAAGATCCAGAACTCTCAGACTAGAGGACTGGGAGCTGAGGACTGAGGACAGAGCTTCACAGCTTCTCTCTGACAGGTCACAGCTGTTCAGTCTGGAGAGAGACAATATTGTTTATGTAGAACTTGAATCAAACCATCCTCTGTTAAACAAAGGTTACTCACAGAGCTTTGTTGGAGGCCTTGACCACTGGCAGCAGCCTCAGGAGAGCCTCCTCTGAAGCAGAGTATTTCCTCAGCTCAAACTGCTCCAGATCTTCTTCTGATGACAGTAAGATGAAGGCCAGAGCTGACCACTGACCAGGAGACAGTCCACCTTCAGACAGACGTCCTGAACTCAGGTACTGTTGGATCTGCTCCACCAGAGAACGATCATTCAGTTCATTCAGACAGTGGAGCAGGTTGATGCTCCTCTCTGCAGACAAATCCTCACTCAGCTTTTTCTTGATGTACTTAGCTGTTTTCTGATTGGTTAGGGAGCTACTTCCTTTCTGTTTCATCAGACCTTGTAGAAGGCTCTGATTGGTTGAAAGTGAAAGACCCAAGAGGAAGCGAAGGAGCAGGTCCAGGTGTCCATTTGGACTCTGTAAGGCCTGATCCACAGCTGTCTGGTAAAACTGGGCTAAATTATTGCTAAAAATATTTGTCAGTGATGTTTGTTTCTCTTCCAGCAGGTTGATCCCAGTGTTGATGAAGGTCTGATGGACGTGAAGAGCAGCCAGAAACTCCTGCACACTCAGATGGATGAAGCAGTAGACCTTGTCCTGGTACAGGCCTGGCTCCTCTCTAAAGACCTGTGTGAACACTCCAGAGTACACTGAGGCCGCTGCAGCGTCCAGCCCACCCTCGCTCAGGTCACACTCGTAGAAGATCAGGTTTCCTTTCTGCAGCTGCTCAAAGGCCAGTTTTCCCAGAGACTCCACCATCTTCCTGGTCTCTGCACTCCAGTGTGGGTCTGTCTCAGATCCTCCTTCATACTTGATGTTCTTGAGTTTGGCCTGAACCACCAGGAAGTGGATGTACATCTGAGTCAGGGTCTTGGGCAGCTCTCCTCTCTCTCTGCTTTTCAACACATGCTCCAGGACTGTGGCAGTGATCCAGCAGAAGATTGGCATGTGGCACATGATGTGGAGGCTTCTGGACGTCTTGATGTGGGAGATGATTTTGTCGGCCTCGTCTCTGAACCTCTTCCTGAAGTACTGCTCCTTCTGTGAGTCAATGAACCCTCTGACCTCTGTCACCATGGAGACGCACTCAGCAGGGATCTGATTGGCCGCCGCAGGTCGTGTGGTTATCCAGAGGCGAGCAGAGGGAAGCAGGCTCCCCCTGATGAGGTTTACCAGCAGCACGTGCAGTGAGGAGGACTCTGTGGGGTCGGTCAGGGGGCCTTGTTTTGGTGAAGTCCAGAGGAAGTCTGCACTCGTCCAGACCGTCAAAGATGAAGAGCACCTGGAGGTCTTCAAAGCTGCAGAGTTCTGTTTGTGTTTGACTAAAGAAGTGATGAACAAGTGTCACCAAGCTGAAGCTTCTCTCCTTCAGCACATTGAGTGCTCTGAAAGTGAACGGGAACAGCAGCTGTATGTCCTGGTTGGCTTTGCCTTCAGCCCAGTCCAGACTGAACTTCTGAGTGAGCACTGTTTTCCCGATGCCAGCCACTCCCTTTGTCAGCACTGTTCTGATTGGTCCATGTGTGTGAGCTGGGCCTTTAAAGATGTCTTCACATGTGATGACTGTCTCTGCTGGGTCTGGTTTCCTGGAGGCTGTTTCCATGTGTCTGAACTCATGTTCCTGGTTGACCTCTGAAGACCCTCCCTCTGTGATGTAGAGCTCTGTGTAGATCTGATTCAGAAGGGTGGGGTTTCCTGCTTTAGCGATGCCCTCAAACACACACTCAAACTTCTGCTGCAGGTTAGACTTCAGTTTACGCTGACAAACTCCAGAATAACTCCCTGAATGAAGACAACAGACACAGGCCTGAGCCTCAGAGAATATAAAACGACTGTGAGAACCTTGTTAAATGTGTTAAATGGTCCTACTGCTCCACAGACGCTCAGCCAGCTCCTTCTGCTTCATCCTCCTCAGGAAGTTCAGTGTGATCTTCAGAACAGCCTCACTGCTGCTCCTCTGCTCTTCATCCTCATCCTTCACAGGCTCTAAGCATTCTGGGTAATCTGTACTCAGAACCTTGTGGAGCTTCTTCAGCTCCTTCTGGACAAAAGTGAAGATGTCCTCCCTCCAGAAGCTGAACAGACACATTATAAACAACACAAATGCAGTCAGTGTCAGATCTGTGTGGAACAAGTTCTCATCCATCTGAACATTTACAAACTTTAGTGACAGACCTTAAATATGGAGTCCAGCTGTGTCTGATGGTGCTGACCACTGGAGACCTCTGGACCCTGCTGCTCCACTCTGTAAAAAAAAATAAAAAAAAACAACAACAAAAATTACCAATAAACAGGATTTATTCTTCTCCAAAAGTCGTTGCATTCCCCATAGACTAGTCTTGAAGATCTCACATGGTGGATCTACAAAAATGCTCCAATCTGTGGTAGTCCCAGATTTTAAGATGGATTAATTAAAAAATACTTTTTTGCATAAAACATCTCAACAAAACTATTTGTACAGTTCAATCTTTGATGCTTTAATTTTAATGGGTGAATCTCAGGAAAATGTTGGTAGTTTATATATAACGGTATCATGCACTCGTCCAAAATCGTGCTGGGTTTATCCAGAGACCAGAGGTATTGTTGATTTCTAGTAAATTCATAAATCTTCAAATCCTACAGTGGTGCTCAGTATATGAAGTGGTGTCATTCTAGGACGTTGTCAGCTTTACATACTGTGGACCAGGTTCTCCTTTAAAATCCATCAATCGACCCTGAGACCAATCACTCTTCAGTGACACCCCACTGGCCCCAGGAGCAGGTCTGTGGACACAGATGGAGCAGTGGCTTTAGTCTGAGCTCATGGAGAACAGTGGTGGAGTGTTATGTTATGTTCATTTGTGCATCAGTGACGTCTGTTTTACACATGAAGTCTATGTCAGTAAACGTCCAGGTCAGTCCTACCCTCCCAAAGATCAAAACATTCAGAATGAATGAGCTTTTTTCATGTGTGTTCATGATCCTGAACTAATACTAAGAGACAGCAGCTTTTATTTGTTTTAAACTCACAGAGCATCAGAACATATAACTCAAACACTTAGAATTAAAGTGTGAAAAGAAAGTAATTTTACTGGATCTGAGCCACAAGGGGAATTCCCATTAGAGAAAGATCCCATTGATCTAAGCTAGTGAAAACAAGAACAATTTACACATAAAAGATTTATATTGTATAAAAATGTATAAAGTGAATGACATGATTATTTAAATATAAAGCACTTTACTCAAACACAGAGCTGTGGAGGTTGGACTAACACAATATTCTACACTTCAGGGAAACTTGTAGTTTATACTCTACTCTTTAACCCGGTAGTGAAATGTAACTATAAACTTTGTCTATGTCAGGATCAGGTCTGATTTTTGGCCTAAATGTTCACTTCATTTCTTTAAAGAAGCTTCCCGTACTGTGGAGAATCTTCTTGTTTTTTAAAATCCACCAGTCGTCCATTAGAAATTAATCCAATCGTCCATTAATTTTAATGGGTGAATCTGAAGTGAATGTTACTAGTTCTTTAAAACAGTATCATGCACTCGTCCAAAATCGTGCTGGGTTTATCCAGAGCTCAGAGATATTGTTGATTCCTGGTAAATTCATTATGAGGCCAGTTAAATCTTAAAATCCTACAGTGGTGCTCAGTATATGAAGTGGTGTCATTCTAGGAAGTTGTCAGTTTTACATACTGTGGAGGAGGTTCTCCTTTAAAATCCGCCAGTCCTCCCATAGATTTATCACTCTTGAATGAGGCGGCACTGGCCCCAGGAGCAGGTCTGTGGACACAGATTAGTTAAGAAAGTTAGAAAGTTATGCTGTGTTCATTTTTGCGTCAGTGGCATCTGTTTTACATGTTAAGTTTATGTCAGTGCACGTCCAGGCCAATTCTATGCTCCCAAAAGCCAAAACATTCAGAATGAAAGAGCTTTACTCATGTGTGTTCATGATCCTGAGCTAAGCTACAGCAGCTTTTTTTTTCTTATAAAATAACCAAGCATCAGAACACAGGTCGCACTTTTACCAAGGGTAAGACTTATACTAAGATGAAACTTATTTATGTGAAATTATTGAAATATTTAATTTCACATCTTCATTATTGTCACACTGACAACGACACGAGGGTGCTCTAGGCCTTTGTAGCAGTATCTACTATTCCTGTACCATTAAAAATAAAATAAAAAATTCAGCATTATGGTCATTTAAAAGACGGGGCTTCCTCCTGGCATGTCTCACCGGGAGGAGGCCCCGGGGAAGGCCCAGGACACGCTGGAGGGACTATGTCTCTCGGCTGGCCTGGGAACACCTTGGGGTCCCACCAGAGGAGCTGGAGGACGTGTTATGTTAGCCGCTGTACTGATATTCAGCCTGTTCTTCCACATTTTATTCTTATTATTATAACTTTCTTGGTCTTGGTTTTTGTAAAATAAATTTCACCAAAAAATGTGACTTATAGTCCAGTGCGACTTTTATGTGTTTTGCTTCACTGTTATGCATTTTTTGCCTGGTGCGACTTGTACTCCAGAGCGATGTATGGTCCGGAAAATATGCTAACTAACAAGAAAGTCATTTTACTGGATCTACACTGTGTGTGTGGAGCTAAAAGGGGGATTCCCATTGGAGGAAGACAGGGTTAGCTCCAGTCAAACAAAGCAAGTGAAAACAAGAATAATTTATGTATTAAAGATTTATATTGTATAAAAATTACATCTCTCAGTCGTGAGATGTAACTATAAACTTTGTCTTCATCAGGATCTGGTCTGATCATTGGCCTAAATGTTTGACCTAATTTATTTAAAGAAACTTCACATACTGTGCAGAATCTTCTTGTTTTTTATAATCCATCAATCGTCCCATTGAGTTTTCACTCTTCAGTGACACCCCGCTGGCCCCAGGAGCAGGTCTGTGGACACAGATGGAGCAGTGGCTTTAGTCTGAGCTCATGGAGAACAGTGGTGGAGTGTTAGTGATCCTCTCTTACCTGTGAGCTTTTATAGAGGGAGGGGCTCCGTCCTCTCTGCTCTCTCTCTGATCCATGATCTGTTCATTTGTTTCAAAAGAAAGATAAGAAAAACAAAACACAAAATAACACACTGATTTCAAACCAGGACTAAATGTATAAATATGTAATAAATGCTTATCTCCCAAACACTGAGAAACGAACAGTATTCTTTCTCTTTTTATCTGGCTTTTATTTAATTTCAATATTATAAATACTTTAAAAAAAACAAACAAACAAAAAACAGCACCAGAACAAGATCAAATCAAATTAAAAGCAGAGAACAAAGAACAAAATGTAAAATAATGACCAGTTCAACATAAGTGTAGAGCAGAGGTTCTCAAACTGTGGTACTGTACCACTGGGTCAAATATTTGATGAATTGATTTAATCCACACTTTTGTTCTCCTTTGGTTTAATCCTTGTTTCATTCTGGTTGTGTTTATTTCACTGAATAACTTTTAAAATCACACATCCTTATTCTGAGTGGGCTCGCATCTCCACAAACCTGACTCTTCTTTGGCCTGAAGGAGGGTCTCCTCCTCCACAAATGTTCACGGTGTTACTCTAATGAAGGAATTTATGGTAAATGTTGAACAAAACATGCCACTAAAAGTGTCAAATGTGAAAAGATGTTGTATTTGAACAGTGTCCACAGTCTGAGGAAGACACAGGAATAACAGCCACACGTTTGGACTAGAGACGCACATCATCAACACCTCACACTGGAAATACAAACATGCATCATCATCATCAACACCTCACACTGGAAATACAAACATGCATCATCAGACCAACACCTCACACTGGAAATACAAACATGCATCATCATCAACACCTCACACTGGAATACAAACATGCATCATCATCAACACCTCACACTGGAAATACAAACATGCATCATCATCAACACCTCACACTGGAATACAAACATGCATCATCAGACCAACACCTCACACTGGAAATACAAACATGCATCATCATCAACACCTCACACTGGAAATACAAACATGCATCATCAGACCAACACCTCACACTGGAAATACAAACATGCATCAGACCAACACCTCACACTGGGAATACAAACATGCATCATCATCAACACCTCACACTGGAAATACAAACATGCATCATCATCACACTCACACTGGAAATACAAACATGCATCATCATCAACACCTCACACTGGAAATACAAACATGCATCATCATCAACACCTCACACTGGAAATACAAACATGCATCATCATCAACACCTCACACTGGAAATACAAACATGCATCATCATCAACACCTCACACTGGAAATACAAACATGCATCATCATCAACACCTCACACTGGAAAATACAAACATGCATCATCATCAACACCTCACACTGGAAATACAAACATGCATCATCATCAACACCTCACACTGGAAATACAAACATGCATCAGACCACCACCTCACACTGGAAATACAAACATGCATCATCAGACACCAACACCTCACACTGGAAATACAAACATGCATCATCATCAACACCTCACACTGGGAATACAAACATGCATCATCAGACCAACACCTCACACTGGAAATACAAACATGCATCATCAGACCAACACCTCACACTGGAAATACAAACATGCATCATCATCAACACCTCACACTGGGAATACAAACATGCATCAGACCAACACCTCACACTGGAAATACAAACATGCATCATCATCAACACCTCACACTGGAAATACAAACATGCATCATCATCAACACCCTCACACTGGAAATACAAAAACATGCATCATCATCAACACCTCACACTGGGAATACAAACATGCATCAGACCAACACCTCACACTGGAAATACAAACATGCATCATCAACACCTCACACTGGGAATACAAACATGCATCATCATCAACACCTTACACTGGAAATACAAACATGCATCAGACCAACACCTCACACTGGAAATACAAACATGCATCATCATCAACACCTCACACTGGAAATACAAACATGCATCATCATCAACACCTCACACTGGAAATACAAACATGTATCATCATCAACACCTCACACTGGAAATACAAACATGCATCATCATCAACAACTCACACTGGGAATACAAACATGCATCATCAGACCAACACCTCACACTGGAAATACAAACATGCATCATCAGACCAACACCTCACACTGGAAATACAAACATGCATCATCATCAACACCTCACACTGGAAATACAAACATGCATCATCATCAACACCTCACACTGGAAATACAAACATGCATCATCATCAACACCTCACACTGGAAATACAAACATGCATCATCAGACCAACACCTCACACTGGAAATACAAACATGCATCATCATCAACACCTCACACTGGAAATACAAACATGCATCATCATCACCAAACACCTCACACTGGAAATACAAACATGCATCAGACCAACACCTCACACACTGGAAATACAAACATGCATCATCATCAACACCTCACACTGGAAATACAAACATGCATCATCATCAAACCTCACACTGGAAATACAAACATGCATCATCAGACCAACACCTCACACTGGAAATACAAACATGCATCATCATCAACACCTCACACTGGGAATACAAACATGCATCAGACCAACACCTCACACTGGAAATACAAACATGCATCATCATCAACACCTTACACTGGAATACAAACATGCATCAGACCAACACCTCACACTGGAAATACAAACATGCATCAGACCAACACCTCACACTGGAAATACAAACATGCATCATCATCAACACCTCACACTGGAAAATACAAACATGCATCAGACCAACACCTCACACTGGAAATACAAACATGCATCATCATCAACACCTCACACTGGAAATACAAACATGCATCATCATCAACACCTCACACTGGAAATACAAACATGCATCATCAGACCAACACCTCACACTGGAAATACAAACATGCATCAGACCAACACCTCACACTGGAAATACAAACATGCATCATCATCATCACACACCTCACACTGGAAATACAAACATGCATCATCATCAACACCTCACACTGGAAATACAAACATGCATCATCAGACCAACACCTCACACTGGAAATACAAACATGCATCATCATCAACACCTCGCATTGGAATACAAACATGCATCATCATCAAACACCTCACACTGGAATACAAACATGCATCAGACCAACACCTCACACTGGAAATACAAACATGCATCATCATCAACACCTTACACTGGAAATACAAACATGCATCAGACCAACACCTCACACTGGAAATACAAACATGCATCATCAGACCAACACCTCACACTGGAAATACAAACATGTATCATCATCAACACCTCACACTGGAAATACAAACATGCATCATCATCAACACCTCACACTGGAAATACAAACATGCATCATCATCAACACCTCACACTGGAAATACAAACATGCATCAGACCAACACCTCACACTGGAAATACAAACATGCATCAGACCAACACCTCACACTGGAAATACAAACATGCATCATCATCAACACCTCACACTGGAAATACAAACATGCATCAGACCAACACCTCACACTGGAAATACAAACATGCATCATCATCAACACCTCACACTGGAAATACAAACATGCATCATCATCAACACCTCACACTGGAAATACAAACATGCATCATCAGACCAACACCTCACACTGGAAATACAAACATGCATCATCAGACCAACACCTCACACTGGAAATACAAAACATGCATCATCAGACAACACCTCACACTGGAAATACAAACATGCATCATCATCAAACACCTCACACTGGAAATACAAACATGCATCATCATCAACACCTCACACTGGAAATACAAACACATGCATCATCAGACCAACACCTCACACTGGAAATACAAACATGCATCAGACCAACACCTCACACTGGAAATACAAACATGCATCATCATCAACACCAACACACTGGAAATACAAACATGCATCAGACCAACACCTCACACTGGAAATACAAACATGCAGACCACCACCACCTCACACTGGAAATACAAACATGCATCATCATCAACACAAACACACACTGGAAATACAAACATGCATCATCATCAACACCTCACACTGGAAATACAAACATGCATCATCATCAACACCTCACACTGGAAATACAAACATGCATCATCATCAACACCTCACACTGGAAATACAAACATGCATCAGACCAACACCTCACACTGGAAATACAAACATGCATCATCATCAACAACCTCACACTGGAAATACAAACATGCATCATCATCAACACCTCACACTGGAAATACAAACATGCATCATCAACACCTCACACTGGAAATACAAACATGCATCATCATCAACACACCTCACACTGGAAATACAAACATGCATCAGACCACCACCTCACACTGGAAATACAAACATGCATCATCATCAACACCTCACACTGGAAATACAAACATGCATCAGACCACCACCTCACACTGGAAATACAAACATGCATCATCATCAACACCACACACTGGAAATACAACATGCATCAGAGACACCACCTCACACTGGAAATACAAACATCATCATCAACACACTCACACTGGAAATACAAACATGCATCATCATCAACACCTCACACTGGAAATACAAACATGCATCATCATCAACACCTCACACTGGAAATACAAACATGCATCATCAGACCAACACCTCACACTGGAAATACAAACATGCATCATCATCAACACCTCACACTGGAAATAAAACATGCATCAGACCAACACCTCACACTGGAAATACAAACATGCATCATCATCAACACCTCACACTGGAAATACAAACATGCATCATCATCAACACCTCACACTGGAAATACAAACATGCATCATCATCAACACCTCACACTGGAAATACAAACATGCATCATCATCAACACCCTCACACTGGAAATACAAACATGCATCAGACCAAACACCTCACACTGGAAATACAAACATGCATCAGACCAACACCTCACACTGGAAATACAAACATGCATCATCATCAACACCTCACACTGGAAATACAAACATGCATCATCATCAACACCTCACACTGGAAATACAAACATGCATCATCATCAACACCTCACACTGGAAATACAAACATGCATCATCAGACCAACACCTCACACTGGAAATACAAACATGCATCATCATCAACACCTCACACTGGAAATACAAACATGAATCATCATCAACACCTCACACTGGAAATACAAACATGCATCATCATCAACACCTCACACTGGAAATACAAACATGCATCATCATCAACACCTCACACTGGAAATACAAACATGCATCATCATCAACACCTCACACTGGAAATACAAACATGCATCAGACCAACACCTCACACTGGAAATACAAACATGCATCAGACCAACACCTCACACTGGAAATACAAACATGCATCTGTGTGTGGACTGTGGCATCAGGACCATTTTACTCTGTTTTAATGGTGTCCATGGTTACATCATGTGACTAAATCAGGTTAAGTCTTAACATCTAAATCGAGCCTCTGTTTCTTCTTATGGTTCAATAAACTGGAGCAGGTGACAGAGACTTTTAAATATCAGTTACTGCACATGAAGGAAAATACTGCTTTATAACAAAATATAAAGAATAAAAACACATGATAGAAATAATAAAGTCAGACCTTGTTTTTCACAGTTACAGAGGCAGATGAATGTGTCATTAACAGGAGGAAATGTGGATGTTTTAAATGTTCTTCCTCGTGTCTGAGCTGGTTGAAACTGATGGGAGGTTTCAGACACAATCTGGACTTCACCCCGACTCTCTCTATCATCTCTCCTCCACCCCCCTCTGCACCTCTCTCTCTCTCTCTCTCTCTCTCTCTCTCTCTCTCTCTCTCTCTTTCTCTCTCTCTCTCTCTTCCACTCCTCTCTCTTTCTCTCTTCATCCTCTTCTCTTTATTACATCAGACATCTCAGTCCAGAAAAGTGCAGTACAAGAACAGCAAAGATACTGCAGAACCCACACGCTCAGTATATGTGTGTGAACAGTTTGTACAGTATTTATATTTTTAAATCGATAATAAAAAGTCTCATTAAACTCAAGGTTTAGTCCCAAACCTTCAGCCTCGTTCTCTCCAGACACTTTACTTGGACACAATTGACAAACTAAACGACTAAAAGACTAAAGGACAGCTCTAATTCACACACACTGGGTGAAGTGTCTTGCCCAAAGGCACAAGGGCAGTATATGAGACAGAGCTGAAAACTGTCAACTGCCAACAAGACTCTACCACCTGAACCAACGTCACAAACTCACAGAACTGGCCGGTCCAGACTTAACCCAGCTCAGACACGAGGAAGAACATTTAAAAACATCCAGATTTCCTCCTGATAATAACATCAGGTCAAATGGACTGACGTTACACAACACCACAGTTGTTGTTATACTTAATACTTAGTTACTGTAAGTGGATTACAGTTTAATAACTTATGAGTGTAACAGATTACTGTGAAAATACTTGTAATTAAATAAATGAGTGAGTTAGTGGCTCATAGACATGACTTGTGCTGTCAGAGCCACGTCAAAGGCGGAGAAGCAGCTGCAGCAGCGTCGTGGAGATGTTCCCCATTTCTACTGTTGGTGTGACACATTTCACACACTTTAGGTCAAGGTCAAGTTTATTTATAAAGCACATTTAAAATACAGTCACCACTGCCCAAAGTGAATATAACACATAAAATGACAACAGTAAAACTACAGTATACAAACAAAATTATAACAACAAAAACTTATAACTAAATAATAATGTCTCAGCTCGTCTCAAAAGCCAGAGTAAAAAGGTGAGTTTTTAACAGAGACTTAAAACTGTCGATGTCAGACACAGACCGAATCCTTCTGGGACGACTGTTCCATAGTTTGGGACCAGCCACAGCAGATGCTCTGTCCCCCGGGTTTTCAGTCTCAACCGGGGACAGTTTAGAAGTGACTGGTCACAGGACCTCAGGCTCTTACAGGAGCAAACCCAGAAACAGTTTGGACAAATACACCGGACCAGAACATTTAACGCTTTAAGACAAGAAACAAGATTTTAAATTTAATTCTAAAAGACACCGGACGCCAGTGAAGACTCTGTAGCTCAGGAGTTATGTTCAGAACGTCTTTTACCAGACAGAAGGCAGCAGCAGCGTTCTGTACGAGCTGCAGACGGCGTATGGAGGACGCGTCAAGACCGACATATAAAGAATTACAATAGTCCAGCCGTGTAGTAATAAACATATGGACTAGTCTTTCCACATGACTTGAGGGCAAGTACGACTTTACCTTCGCTATGAGTCTGAGCTGAAAAAAGCTCGTTTTGAACCACTGAACTGATTTGCTTGTCAAACCTAAAAGAAATGTCACTTATAACACCAACATTTTTCACACAGGGACGTGTGTTAGAAGATGGAAGGACAAGAGAGAGACTGTATCAGTCTGGACTGTTTCACTTTAAATCACTCATGTGTCATTTACCTCCATTTAAATCTCTTTAATGAAACATAAAAGTATATAGTTAATCTATTTTAAAAAGTACTCGCAAAGTAATTTAACTACTACTAAACACACTATATACACACTCCATGTTTCAACTGTTCAAATACTTAAATAAACAACATTAATTGTTCTCATCTAAATCGAGCCTCTGTTTCTTCTTTATGGTTCAATAAACTGGAGCAGGTGACAGAGACTTTTAAATATCAGTTACTGCACATCTGAAGGAAAATACTGCTTTATAACAAAATATAAAGAATAAAAACACATGATAGAAATAATAAAGTCATACCTTGTTTTCCACAGTTAAAGAGGCAGATGAATGTGTCATTAACAGGAGGAAATGTGGATGTTTTAAATGTTCTTCCTCGTGTCTGAGCTGGTTGAACCTGATGGGAGGTTTCAGGCACAATCTGGACCAGTTCTGTGAGTTTGTGACGTTGGTTCAGGTGGAGAGTCTCATGAAGTCTGTAGTTTTCAGATCTGTCTCATATACTGCCCTTGTGTCTTTGGGCAAGACACTTCACCCAGTGTGTGTGAATTAGAGCTGTACATTAGTCTTTTTGTCAAATAATTAGTTGTGTCCATTAGTTTGTATTTTATATCTAAATTGTATTTTTACATGAAGTCCTGGGCTGTGTCAGTGTTTTGAGTTAAGTCTGTGTCAGATTCATGGTCACATCATAAACACTGAAAAGTTTTAAGGACTTTTTCTACGCCCCCTTTATAATCGATGAGCAGCACATGTCTTTAGTCCAATAAGTATTTCTTTAGTCGACTCCAGTCCTGGTTTGAATGTCGTGTTTCAGACTGAAACCTCTGTTCACTGCTGCTGTTGGTAGAAGTTGTTGTTTATAACTTACGATTTTCTAATTTTAAATTTACAAAAAAAACCAAGAACTCCAGAGCAGGGTTTGGCCGTCACAGTTAAGCTAAAACAAACAAAACAAAACAAAACAAAAAAACACCCTGGCATGTTTCATGTGCACTTCCTGAAACTCTGACAATAAAATACTTTGTAATTAGACACAAACAGCACACAGACGTCTCACTCTGACCTCAACAGCTGCTACAACACATCTGTACTGAGGAAAGACACATTTTGATCAAAAAAAAAAAAAAAAAAAAAAAAAGTGGTGCAGACACTTAATTAATTTCATGTCTGTAATTGTTTCAAAAAGCCTAAATGAAGCTAAACATGAGGCCTTATCTGTCGTTTTCTTTAAACTCTGCATAGACCAAACCTGTGGATGAGGCTGTGTTGTATCTACACAAGTTCGGCTCCATTTTCAAAAAGGAGGAACATCTGGTGAGGACTGCAGACTGGATGTAGTCACTCAGAAAGGTGAGTTTCCACGAGTGATGTGCTGTATGTCCTGTCCTCAGTGCGGGACATTTCACACTCTCTCAAATCACAGTAGCAACTCAAAGAATGATGTGTTTTTAGAATATTAGTTTAAGCAGAGGACACAGTTCCCTGCTGGGTCAAATGTAGAGGACACTGTCTAAGCAGGGACTCCCAGACTTTTTTCACCCCAGATATTTACTACAGCTCCTCCTGTAGGACCCCAAGGTGTCCCCAGGCCAGCCGAGAGACATAGTCCCTCCGCCGTGTCCAGGAGGCATCTGGCACCTCAGCTGCTCCTCTCAACATGGACGAGAAGTTGCTCTACTTCGAGCTCCTCCCGTGTGACTGAGCTCCTCACCCTGTCTCTAAGGGAGCACCCAGCCATCCTGAGGAAACTCATTTCGACAATTTGCAGCCGCAATCTTGTCTTTTTGGTCAATACCCAGAGGTCATGACCATAGGTCACTCGTGATCAAGACCTCCGCCCACCTGAAGAGGGCACCACCTTTTTCCAGTCAAGAACCATGGATTTGGTGGAGCTTATTTTCATCCCAGCTTCTTCACACTCGGCTGCAACCTGCGCAGTGCCTGCTGCAGGTTCTGGCTCGATGGAGTCATCAGGACAACATCATTTGCAAGAGCAGTGATGAGATCCTGTGGTCCCCAAACAGGACCCCCTCAGGCCCCTGACTGTGCCTAGAACTTCTGTCCATAAAAACAATCAACAGTGTTACTGCCGGCAAGGCCCACAACATCCAGAGACTTAAAATACTCAAGACAGATCTCATCCATGCCTGGAGCTTTGCCACAGAGGAGCTTTAACCACCACTTCAGCCAGAGTGATGGAGTCCTCAGTCTCTGCTTCCTCCTCAGAAGACGTGATGGTAAGATTGAGGAGATATTTAAAGTATTCCTTCCAACATTCAACAACATCCCCAGTCGAGGTCAGCAGCTCTCCACCTGCACTGTAAACAGTGTGGTTGAAGCACTGCTTCCTCCAACTGTAACTGTAATTTGTGACAGTAGCAGTAGTTGTAGTAATAGTAGTAGTAGTAGTAGTAGTAGTAATAGTAGTAGTAAGAATACTTAGTGGTTCTTCTACATGAGCCCTGTAGCCTGTCTTTCCAAAATTGCCCTACTCTCTTGTCTGACGCCCTACACACTCCATTACATTACAGTATAATGTGTGTCGAGTGGAAGGACACAAAGTGAGAAAGTAGATCCGGTTTGGTACAGGTGAGTTGCGCCCTCTAGTGGCTGACTGAGGGTTTACTCTGCGCCGCACAGTGCACCTCACTCGGACCCCCAAACAAGCTGCCTGTGGCTTTAGAAAAACGAAGGACCCCGCTCCCAGAAAGAACTACACCGCTGACGATGGACTTCACAGGAAATAGAGCAAAAAGTAAAAAAACAAAAAACAGAAGTAGTGATTCTAATAGGTTGTGTTCATGTGACATCACAGCTTCTAATCTGCCCGTACTTTTGAAATCGAGATGGAGAACAGCTTAAAGGTCTTATATTAGAGCTCATGTGAACTTTTAGTCAGGCGATGGTGCTGTAACCTCATCAAAAACATACCTGGAGTTGTGTTTTGTTTTATTCACACGTTTGAGTATCCTGCATTATTAGTCTACATCTCCACAGCTAAAAATGCTCTGTTCCACCTGATGATGTCATGTAGTGGTAGTTTTAAAGTTCTGTTTGAGAGAATAACTGTGTGAATGACACAAAACACAACTGCAATGGAAACAACATTACAACATAAGTTAGAAAATGGCGTAATATGGGCCCTTTAAAGGTATACTAGGAAACTTTTTAGCTGGGCTTGTCCACATGAAACAAAAACTGCCACTGTTTTGCCTAGAATGTTCTGCAATATGGCATTAAACCAGACCAAAGTACGGGCCAGAACTGTGGAGAGGCAACCCCGCTCACAGTGAGAATGCACGTTTTTCATACATTTCATTTCATACATTTTCACACTTCCACAGTGACAAGCAGATGGCATAACCCCATCAGAAAAGTTACCTAGTAAAGCTTTAACACAGTAGCTTCAGGTGATTGTTGTCAGCTAAAAGGACTTCAAGCCATACGATGAGTTCAAAGTATACTTTATTGTCAATTCATTATGTAAAAAACATTACACAAAGGACTGAAATTTCGTTCCACCAGGCTCCAGATGTGCAATTTGACTAAAAAAACTCACCCACGACGTAAAATGTACAAATGCATCAACAAAAAAAAGAGGTAAACGACATGCAGCATATTGAGGTAGAATAAGATGTTCAAAGTGCACTTTTGAATATGGCATTCAAAGATATAGTTTATAGACCCCTGTCCTCCATCTCATCCCATGTTGTGAACCATCGTACGGGTTCAGCTAATTGACGTCCGACTCCTCCTCTGCAGCCCCATGCTAGGCTAAAACTAGCTGCTGTCTTTGGTTTGACGGAATTTGATTTTAGCACATCTCAAAGAGTAAAATAGCAATATTAAGCCTCATTAACACATGCTGGTGATTTACAGGAAGGCTTATGTGTGAATAAAGTCAGAAATCTGTCAGTACCACTACTCAGTTTCCTTGGTTACTGGCATAGTTTCCTGGTTAAGAGCTTAGCTTCCTGGTAAAGAGATTAGTTTCCTGGTTAAGAGTTTAGTTTCCTGGTTAAGAGATTATTTTCCTGGTTAAGAGATTAGTTTCCTGGTTAAGAGATTATTTTCCTGGTTACGCTACATAATTTCGTTCCATTCAGTTGAAATGATGGTCATTGCTGAGTGTTGTGGCATTTTGTACTCGTCACTTTTCTGTGAATGGGACTTTATCTTGCTGA
The DNA here is from genome assembly GCA_019594935.1 of Periophthalmus modestus. NCBI lineage: Eukaryota > Metazoa > Chordata > Actinopteri > Gobiiformes > Gobiidae > Periophthalmus > Periophthalmus modestus. Next base: position 751,879 of record JAIEZT010000038.1, on the reverse strand, counting down.
TAATCCAGGGGTTGTTTGTGGATTATCTTTCCCGGGCTGCAGAGTTGGAACTTGGGCCGAGGACAGAGGGTCTAGTGAGGTGTTGACTTTCACCTGCCTCCTGGGCTCCGGCTGTTATTCGAGACAAGACATGCCCAGAGCTCCGCAGACAATGCTTGTTTGGCAGAGGCAGCAGGTAGTTTCATGGCCTGTAGCAGCATCATCATCACTCAAAATAGACAAGTCTCACCCGGCAGCAGTCAAACTTTTGAATATTGCTCAGTTTCGAACAGGTTAGGTGCAATGATCTGAGTAAGAGGAGAAGGCCCTCCCTGAGTGGATTGTATGCTCCAAAACAGTAGCCAGCAAGTATCCCAAGAAAAGACAGGTGCTATTCAAATGACTTGAATTTGTGACCTTCATTTAAAAGTGAACGGTGTAACTTTTGTGGTTAATGGTCATCTCCTTTTCTCCATGGAGATGCTATTGCTTTTTCTGGAATGTTCAACAGTGCTGCCTGAAACTTGTCTGTCTCCATTTCTTTAGCAAGATCCAATGCAAGATACGACTTTATGCTCATATTGCAGAACATTCCAGGCAGAGCAATAACATTGAGCAGACTCCGTACCAGAAATGTTCAATTTTACACGGTACCGCTTTAAGGCAGACGTTAATTTTCCACTTGCTCTGAGTCCTGACTGAAAGGGGCGGTTCAAATGAGTTTTCTGCTCAGGGAGACTGGCTGGGTGCCTCCTTAGACGAGCGTAGTCACCCACCACAGACTTGGAGTAGAGTTGCAGCTCCTCGAAAGGCTCTAGGGAGGACTTAAGACATGCTAGGCACCTCTGCTTAGACTGTGCCCCCATAGACTGTATATATAAGTGGACATAGCTAACCTACATGTTCCAAATAGAAGTGAGCATGGGTGTGAATTGGCTTCACTTAATCTGGCTCCAAAAAATATTCATTCCTCTCTTTGTAACTGCTGCTGTCAGGCTAGTCATTCTGAGCTTAAAATGCTCATTTTAACCTGCTCTACACGATTCTGGGGTTTTTGTTTCACTATTTTGCAGCTAAATATGAACAACATTAACAGAGCAATTAAGTGCCTTCTTTCCCCAAGTTGGATTGCGCCTTGTTTGCCCCGTCAAACCAGCGTTGTGGGCGGGAAAAGACGAGTACCTTCAACAACTTCCCTCCTGACTGGCTCTTTGGTTGCCATGAAACGCGCACTCGGATTTCCAAATATGGCACTCAAAATTAGCTGCTAAAACTGCTAGCCTTGATTGACTTCATTTAGCTGGTGCTGAACAGTATGGCGTCCCTCAGCCCACTTCTATATGCAGGCTGTGCCCCCATCCTCTCACCTGGTGCCAGAAATGACTGAAACGCAGAGACATTCAAGTCATTTGGATAGTTGTAGGGGTTCCTTTTTGCAGTAGTTTAGAATTGTAAAACATGTCCAGTCTATCCCTGTGTCGGACCTGACCTCAGCATGGAGAAAGTGTGTGTGTGTGTGTGTGTGTGTGTGTGTGTGTGTGTGTGTGTGTGTGTGTGTGTGTGTGTGTGTGTGTTTGGTGTGTGTGTGTGTTTTGGACGGTTGGACATGACAGGAAGACGTCCTGGAGGGCATCAGGATTAGGAAAGGACAGGTCTGTATCCGGTGCATTTCATCAGTGTGGACGTGATGTGAGAGGTTGATCTACAGGAGTTACAATGAAACCAATTCAGAATAATCTTTTTTGAGTAGTTCTGACTAGATTTCCTTTTTACAATTATTTGAGCCAATTACTGCTATTACCAATATTAAAGGTTCTGTACCCGAATTTTTCCCATGTATTTGAGCAATCATCAGTAGAGATATACATCATATACGCAGCTCTTGAGGTTATAAAGCATTTTATTGTACGATAATCTGGAAGTGTGTGTTAGCATGATAGGTGTTGTCGTTGGTGGAACGTAACAAAGTAAAAGTAGTAGTATTTTTACTACTTTTACTTAGTTTTTCATGTGATACTCTGTACTTTTACTAAAGTAACAGAACTGAGTACTTCTTCCACCACTGGTTGTTGTTAGTTTTACCGTCATGGCACAGCTCTGGTCTGGTCTTTGAGAGTTGTGAAAAGTGCTTATAAACTCATTGTGGTGAATAATTACGATGTTCAGAATGCATAAGGTAAATGAGGAATAACTTTGGACCACAAACTGTTTGAAATGAACTAGTTTGTTTTTTCACATTTTTAAAACGGTAAAACTCAGGTACAGTCCCTTTAAAGTTTTAAATCCATAACAAATGTAAAGTTCCCCAACATAACTTTTCCCTTTTGTAAAAATAATAACTAAATAATAATCAAACAATTCAATTCAATATGATGAGACTACTAAAAGGTGTAATGTGTTTTGTTTTTTTTGTTTTTTTGGAGGGTATGCCACCTGCTTGTGTCCACGATGTTATTATTCTCCTGAGAATGTTCCACAATATGTCATTAAACTGTCACTTAAACTTTATGGGGATAAAGCAAGCCAAGTTACAAGTCAAATCTTTTTTTTAGAGTCAACCTCGCTAAGAGTAAGAATGCATGTGTCTCAATGTGCTTTTGACCAATAAAAACACCTGGCAAATGGCAAATGCCTCACTGGGGAACATTCCAGGCAAAAGAATTAGATCTCCATGGAAATAAGCAGGGATACATACAATAGAAAAGTTATACGTGTTCAGGTTAAAGTCCTGACAGTAAAACAGGTTAAAGTCCTGTGTACAGGTTTGAAATTTTGGTTTGTATTGTTTTGATTTGTGTGATTTGAATGTCTTTCTTATTCTGTGAAGCTCTTTGAATTACCTTGTGTACGAATTGTGCTGTACAAATAAACTTGCCTTGCCTATAGTGTAACTTCAAAGGTCCTATATGACATAATACGGATTGTGGTGCACTTTAAACCACGTTATAATGCTGTTATCTCATCAAAAACATACCCCGAGTTGTCCTGTCTACATCTCCAAAACTCAACCTTGGCAATTCCAGCTCTGAAATGATCCAAATGATTCTAGTGAAGGTGTATGGAAGGTGTATGGAGTTTAAAAACACAGTGGAGCACTTCCTGTGTTACCACATGACATCAGAAGTTTTCTTTTTGAGAGAAGAACTCAGCCTAAATATGCAGGGTTTGTCTATTAAACATGTGTGAATGAAACAAAACACAACTTCAGGTGTGTTTGTGATGAGGAAACAACATTAGCACATCAGAAAATACCTTTAAGTATAGTAGACCTTAAGGGTAACTGAATCCAAACTAGTCAAAACTACTCCAGAAAGCCTCTGAATCCAGCTCATGTCACCTCATGTTTGTGCAGGCTTCACTCTCCTCCGGTCCGCGACACTTGACTGTAAGGGTTCTCCAGGAGGTAGCGGTACTGTTTATAATGGTCCAGCATGTACCTGGGGGCGTACATGTGCTCCTTGGGGTCCACGGGGGGGTACTCCGGCACTGACCCGTCGAACCAGCCTCCCGTGCGGATCAGCTGCCGGATGTAGTTCAGGTCACGCTTGTCCTCGTAGTCCCCCCAGCGAGGGAAGTCCCGTTCTGCGCCGCCACCAACTTTGAAGCGAATGCCCTCCGGAGTGAAACACCAGGAGCAGTGCCACCCGGCGAAGTGGACGGGGCTGCCCAAGGACCACTGCATCAGGATGTGGCCTGTGTCACTCTCGTACTTGCGGAAGCCGGGCATAGTGTAATAATTGTGGCGCCGTAGCTTGATGCCGTCACAGTGGTAGACGTCCTGGAGCATGCCCACCGTGCAGCCCGAGATCACGTCCAGAGAGCCAAACTGCTTCCAGAAGAATCCGTAGAGTGACTGCAAGACAAACATGTGACGATATTAGTGCAATATTGTCATAGACTGTAAAAAGAAGTGGGAGAGTGTGACATCACCCACGGCGAGAGTGTGACATCACCCACGGCGAGAGTGTGACATCACCCACGGCGAGAGTGTGTGACATCACCCACGGCGAGAGTGTGACATCACCCACGGCGAGAGTGTGACATCACCCCACAATGAGAGTGTGACATCACCCACAATGAGAGTGTGACATCACCCACAATGAGAGTGTGACATCACCCACAATGAGAGTGTGACATCACCCACAATGAGAGTGTGACATCACCCACAGTGAGAGTGTGACATCACCCACGGTGAGAGTGTGACATCACCCACGGTGAGAGTGTGACATCACCCACGGCGAGAGTGTGACATCACCCACGGCGAGAGAGTGTGACATCACCCACGGCGAGAGTGTGACATCACCACGGCGAGAGTGTGACATCACCCACGGCGAGAGTGTGACATCACCCACAATGAGAGTGTGACATCACCCACGGAGAGAGTGTGACATCACCCACAATGAGAGTGTGACATCACCCACAATGAGAGTGTGACATCACCCACAATGAGAGTGACATCACCCCACAATGAGAGTGTGACATCACCCACAATGAGAGTGTGACATCACCCACAATGAGAGTGTGACATCACCCACAATGAGAGTGTGACATCACCCACAATGAGAGTGTGACATCACCCACAGAGTGTGACATCACCCACAGTGAGAGTGTGACATCACCCACGGTGAGAGTGTGACATCACCCACGGCGAGAGTGTGACATCACCCACGGCGAGAGTGTGACATCACCCACGGCGAGAGTGTGACATCACCCACGGCGAGAGTGTGACATCACCCACAATGAGAGTGTGACATCACCCACGGCGAGAGTGTGACATCACCCACGGCGAGAGTGTGACATCACCCACACGGCGAGAGTGTGACATCACCCACGGCGAGAGTGTGACATCACCCACAATGAGAGTGTGACATCACCCACAATGAGAGTGTGACATCACCCACGGAGAGAGTGTGACATCGCCCACAATGAGAGTGTGACATCACCCACAATGAGAGTGTGACATCACCCACAATGAGAGTGTGACATCACCCACAATGAGAGTGTGACATCGCCCACAATGAGAGTGTGACATCGCCCACAATGAGAGTGTGACATCACCCACAATGAGAGTGTGACATCACCCACGGAGAGAGTGTGACATCGCCCACAATGAGAGTGTGACATCACCCACAATGAGAGTGTGACATCACCCACAATGAGAGTGTGACATCACCCACAGTGAGAGTGTGACATCACCCACGGTGAGAGTGTGACATCACCCACGGTGAGAGTGTGACATCACCCACGGCGAGAGTGTGACATCACCCACGGCGAGAGTGTGACATCACCCACGGCGAGAGTGTGACATCACCCACGGCGAGAGTGTGACATCACCCACGGCGAGAGTGTGACATCACCCACGGCGAGAGTGTGACATCACCCACGGCGAGAGTGTGACATCACCCACGGCGAGAGTGTGACATCACCCACAATGAGAGTGTGACATCACCCACAATGAGAGTGTGACATCACCCACGGAGAGAGTGTGACATCGCCCACAATGAGAGTGTGACATCACCCACAATGAGAGTGTGACATCGCCCACAATGAGAGTGTGACATCACCCACGGTGAGAGTGTGACATCACCCACGGTGAGAGTGTGACATCACCCACGGTGAGAGTGTGACATGACAGTTTTATTACCGTCTCATTTTGTGCTCTTAGTGGAGTCTTTGACTAGTGATCTAGTCAAGTGCTTAATCTCACTTTATGAAATCATCCTGTTTTCTAACAGATAAATACACAGTATTCACGAGTTACATAAGATCAACAAATGGGCTTTATAAATAAATATCAAATATGAATGTGTACCTTGCGCAAGTGAAGGGCGAAGGGCTCGGTCCAGCCGTCAAACAGTTTGAGGAAAAGTAAACCTCTCGTGCTGGGATCTCATCTGCATCGTTGATGACAAAGACGTCATCCGGCCGCAGTCCGAGCACGCGAGACATGCCGTTCTGAGTCAAAAACGTGCGCAGGTAATCGTCTGTGATCCATCCATCCTGACGCCCACCGTCCGGGAAGTTGTCCAGGAACACGTACAGCAGCTTCTGACGCACGTAGTCGTATGTGCCATTGAGCAAACGCTGAAGAAATCTAACACACAGAGCGGCACAGTGTCAGCTCTCCACAGTCAGGCTAACTCATATGGGCTAAATATTACAGAGGTGTTTGAGGATCAAGGCCTAAACCAGGTCTAAACAAGCTCTAAACCAGATTTAGACCAAAACCAATCCAATGCTTGTTTGGAATTCACATTTGGAACTGGCCTCACCAAACATTAGTTCTCAGAAAGATTTCAGAGAAATTTAGTGACTGTGCTAGAGCAGAAAGGCCCACTTTAAAAACTCCACTCACATTTAAAGTTGGACTCTTCGCAGACCTTGGTACGTGTAGATTAGAAGGGTGTATGTGTGTAATGTAGTGTGTGTGTGCATACCCCAGGGGGCGCCTCTCTCCATATGCGGTGAAGTTGCACTCACACACGATGAACAGGTCCACGGCCTGGGACAGCTCGTGGAAGCGCGCGCATGCTGCAGGTCAAACTCATGGTTGATGTTGATGGCGTTTAATGATCCTTCGTGGGACCTCTCGGGGGGTCAGGCGTTCCTTGGTGGGCAGGTTGGAGTGGTACACCCACGGTGGGGACACCGCAGTAAGGGTCCATGCCAGCCGGGGCGGCACACGCACTTGACCAGGCGCTTGCCCGGGGCTGCCCTCTGGTTTTGGGTTCTGGCACATTGGACGACTGGACTTCCGCAAGCTTCCGCTGACCGACTCGAGTACTCTCCGCAGCATTATCGCCTATGGTGCCCCCTGTCCTCCCGGTTGACTCCTTTGGGGTGGCCACCTCAGTGCCCTGCATGAAGCACAGAGCCCCAGCTTTGGTGTGTGCAAAGTAGGCCGTGGGGTCATTTTGGAGCTGGTGCGGGCGCTTGTGCAGGTCCCCCATGGCCTCTACTGGGTCCCACAGGCCGTCTTTAGGAAATAACGAGCCACTTGGTCTGGGAGGTGTAGGAACTAGGTCGGCAGGTTTGTCCTCTGCTCTCTCCTTCACAAACAGAACAGTGCCACACATCAGATTTGCTGTTTAGAGTAAAAATATAGTTAATTTAGCCTATTATAGCATAACATCTTTTCCTCAGAGATGACCCTATTGCATGTTTTGAGTAGTAAGGGAAACCGGAAACCAAATTTAGGCATGTGGCGGACAACAAATTGTCATGAGCAAATCTGTGTCAAATATAGGCTACTGTAATCTATAACATAATAATTATTATAACGAGAAATGGAAAAAAATAGACCAAGGGACGGATGGGTCCAGTACTTAATTATATCAATGGCACAATAATCCGCGTTTGGTATTGGGAGCTTACCTTTTTGGTGTCTCCACCCTGGCTGTCCTCAGGCTTCTCCCATGGGTGTGGTGGTGCGGGCCCTGAGCTCCCGCAGGGCCCTGAGCTCCCGCAGGTGGTGCGGACCATGAGCTCCCACAGGGGCACATAGGGAAGGGCCTTGTAATAGTGAAGGAAGGAGATGACACACAGCCCCATGGTGCAGAGCAGGAAGACATGGTGCCGCTGCATCTTATCCTGAGCACAAGGGACACATGAGGCACTAGAGTCATATACTGAAAGCAGACCTATTGTGCTAGTGTCTGCTCTATAGTTAGAATCTATGACACCTATGGATCATTATGTCATAATTTGCACATTTTAAATCGCAATATTCATCTAAAACGACTTAATAAAAGAAACAAGTCTGCTGATTTCTGTGTTAGAAATCTGTGGTGCCCAATGGGAGCTGACGACGCTGTAAACATCACAACAAAGAGCCGTGGAGTCATCAGCAGCTCCGATGGATAACTGCAGATCACACCATCACTACCCACGAGTATCACTGATTAAGAAAATAAAATTGGAGAATGAAGTAAGCACAGAGCCATGGGCGTGTACCAGTGGCAGTGAAAACGGGGATTGATCAGCAAAATGGTGTCCTGAAAATAAGTGATTAAAGATTGCTCAAATAATATCTCTCCAAATGCAACTTCAGGTGAGCTATGGCGCCAAAACTCGCGCTAGCCTCTGGAAGTTATGAAAAGATATAAACTCATTGAGGTGAATAATTAGAATGTTCAGTATGCATAAGGGAAATGAGGAATCACTTTGGAGCACTGTGAATGAACTCGTTCTGTTTTTCATGTTTTTCAGACAGTAAAAGGTGCAGCTTTGAAGGAGTTTGTTTTTGACTTGCCATAGCACAAGTCCACCTGAATATTATTTTACGTTCTATTCAAGTTCATTTAATCAAGCTTGTCTGTCCTGTTCTAATCACACAGGGGCAGTGTTGTGAGCACTTTTCTTGGGACACATGGCAGTCCACAGATTGTTCATGAAAAGACAGCACGGACTCACCAAATATACAAAAAATAGACTCTAGGTGTTTTGATCAATGTTATAATGTTGTTTCCTCGTCACAAACACACCTGGGGCTGTGTTTTGTGTCATTCACGTATGTTTAACACACACACCGGCAGATTTAGGCTCTTCTTCCAAACTGAAAACACTCTGTTCCACCTTGTTATGCCATGTAGTAATACAAGAAGTGCTCCACTGTGTTTTTAAACTCCACACACCTTCACTAGAATCATTTGGATGATTTCGGGCCTGTATTTGCAAATCTCGACTGAACTAAAGGTAAAAGGAGCTGTTCACTAGAAAACTACCACTTGATGACATCACAAGGTGGAACAGAGCATTTTGAGCTTTGGAGATGTTACAGACTAAAAATAAAGGGTTAATCTAACATGTGTGAGTGAAACAAAACACAACTCCAGGTCTGGTTTTGTCGAGGGAACAGCTTTATAACATGACTAAAAGAGGCTATTTTGTGTAATACAGGACCTTTAAAGTGATAGGAGCCTATAAATAAACCTGCTGATCTATCTCTAGGGAGAATGTTTCAAAGTATGGCTTTCTATTTCAATGGAATCATACAATTGACTTTCCACCTCCAGAAAGTCAGGTCATAGTGTGGAATATTATAACCAAAGGAACAACATTTCCATGGAAACAAGCAGGAGCAGGTTTGTGGAGGTGCAAGCTCACTCACAGTAAGGATACATGTTTTTCAGTGCAATAAAAACACCCATAATAAAAAGTAAAAAAAAATCTTTAAATAAAATCCTCCAGTTATAATGTACATATCAGGTCCTATTCCTGCTGCAATTAGACTCCTGAATTCTGAAGAGTTTTTAAAAGCTTCCAGTTCGCTGTTTATTCCCTGGGAAGGGATGTGTGGCGGTTTACCCAGCATCAGCCAACAGTATTTCAGTTACTCACTTTCACTTTTTGTTGAAAATGTAACTCCTAAACAAGACCATGAACTTTCTTGAGTTGAGGCAGTGCCTCACCTGTCATCACAGAGAAAAAATAAATGAAAGCGTTATATTTATCCAATGATTTGTACTATAAAGTTATTAGGCCCGAGCCCCTACAGGGCGTAGGGCCTATTGCTTCCAACAGTTAGCAACGATGAGTGCCTGGGCGAAGGTTTGAACGGCGCATTTTAAGTCGGGCGGGAACAGCACATCGAACGGTGCATGTGGTGAATTGGGAGACGGTCTATGTGTCACAAAAGTTACCGAGCGAACTGACCAGCAGGACGTAAAACTACCACCAGGACGTAAACTACCACCAGGACGTAAAAACTACCACCAGGACGTAAACTACCACCAGGACGTAAACTACCACCAGGACGTAAACTACCACCAGGACGTAAACTACGGCAGGAAAGGCACGTGAGCTAAAGACAGCTTCAGGTAAACAAGTTTTTTTTCACGAGACCAGAGAAAAAAATCACAAAAAGCAACAGAGATTTATTTAAAAATATGTAAGTTGATTTTTCTTTAACATTACATAATTGATAACTTTTTGAAACATGGTGCAAAATAGTTAGTTTTGTTAAAAAAGGTTTGTCAGTGGCCTGTGAAAATGGGAAACGATGAGATGAAGTGATCACCTGAAAATTTAACAAGTACTGACATTTATAAAGTTAAAGTGCTGAATAATCCAAGATGGCCGCCGGGGTGCAGCCACACGGTTCAGCAGGTGCTGTGTGTTTGCCCAAAAAGACACAAAAAACCATCAAAAGACCTCGGATTGTGCCATCAACTTGTCTGTTCTCTGCATTTATATGCTTCTATCTTCTCCTAAGTTTGACATGTCCAAGGAAAATGGAAAATTGTACTCTATATCCAGCTAAGAGGAGCCAACTTCTTTTGTTCACAAGACTTTTGGATTATGGCAATGCAAGATTTCCCCCAGGTAAAAATGAACAATCGAGCACATCATCTCTATGCATGATTAATTTAGTGATCCTGCTCATGTTGGCTGGTGATATTGAAGTTAATCCTGGGCCTCGTTTGCCTCACACAAATCACCTGGTTGGGGCACAACAGCAGCAGCTCACCTGGCTAACACTACAGCAAGTAAGTGAGCCACTATTGTCACCTTGGCAACACTTTAAACCTTGTAGTTTAGCTACACTATGCTTTTGGTCTGGATTACACCTGCCAGGCCCTCCACCTCCTTTGCCTGGATTACACCTGCCAGGCCCACCACCTCCTCTGCCTGGATTACACCTGTCAGGCCCACCACCACCTCCTTTGCCTGGATTACACCTGCCAGGCCCACCACCTCTGCTGTCTGGACTGCACCTATCAGACCCACCACCTCCACTGCCTGGCCCAGTGCCTCGACTTGGGGATGTGGCCTTGGCCTCTCAAGCGCTGGCAACTCACACCAGGGGTAAGAGGCGAGGTCAATCGGAAAGTAGTTCAGGGAGGGCAGCTATAAAACAGAAACAAATCGGACTGTTTCAAACAGTAAACCATGCAAAGATACTTTGGGAGCCCTCAGTTAAACCCAAGGGCATTTTTGGTGGACATTTGAATATTAGGAGTGTTGTGTCAAAGACTGAGCAACTGGAACATCTGTTAACAGACTCCAATTTGGATTATCTCTGTCTGTCAGAGACTTGGCTAAAGTCATCAACTCCACAAAGTGCTTTTCATGTTGAGGGTTACAATGTCTTCAGATGTGACAGAAAACAGGGAAAAGGTGGTGGTGTAATGATATATGTGAAAGAGAAATTTAACTGTACAAAAATTGAAAATCTTAGTGATTCTTTAGAATGTGTGGGGATAACTATCAGGCTTTCACCGGAAATGTCGTTTGTGGTTATTGTGCTTTACAGACCTTCAACAAAGGACATTTTCTTTGTCCATCTAGCGGAGATACTTAAAAAGTGCAATAATAAGGAAACTATTTTGCTAGGGGATTTTAATATCAATTGGCTCGACAAAAACAGCAGCAAAAAGCTAAAACAAATAACAGTAAAGTTTCATATGATACAAATGATGAAGAAGGCAACTCGCATAACTAAATCTTCAGAAACAATGATTGATCTAATAATCACAAATAAAGAAGAGCAGATTCCAAAAACATATTTAATTACAGGTCTCTCCGACCACAACCGCACTTTGTTAATTAGGAAATTATCAAAAACAAGATATAACAATTCAAGTTGTAGGAATTTAAATACAGTGACTTCAAGTATTGCAAAAGAGACTTAGAATTATTTCATAATGAAATTCAACAAATTCAATGGGATCAAATAACTGTGGTGGTAAAAATTGTCATGATGCCAAATAATGATTTTTATGAAATCCTTTAGTGACCTTCTACATAAATATACGAAAAGAATTACCTCGGAAAACTAGTATTAAATCATCTCTACCCTGGATTAATGAGACAGTGTGGAGCTTAATGAAACTGAGAGATGCAGCTCTCAAAAAACACCTGAAAACAGGTTTTCTGACAGATACATTACAATATAAAGGGCTCAGAAATAAAGTAACATCCCTGTTAAGGAAGAACAAGGCAAATTTTTACTTGAACTTAATAGAACAGGCAAAAGGAAATACAAAAAGGCTTTGGCAAACCATTAATAAAGTTACTGCCCGGGAAAATAAAAGTAGTCAAAAACTAGAACTTTTTATTGATGGAAATCTTGAAACTGATGCTCTAATGGCAGCTAATCATTTTAACAATTATTTTATAGAATCAGTTAAAGACTTTGAAATTCAAAACAAAGATTTTAAGAATTTTGTAAAAGCCACTGATTCGTTTATTGCAGATGACCAGAACATGCTAAACTTTGAACTGACTAATGAATTTAAAATAAACAAAATATTAGAGGAATTCACAAACTCTAAAAGTGAGGATAGTTGGGGAATGGACAGTACACTCCTGAAAAGTCACAAAGAAATGTTTGTAACTTCTATTACATACATAACAAACTAATCCATCGAGGAGAGCACATTTCCCACTGCTTTTAAAACTGCAGTAATCACTCGTGTTTAAAGCGGGAAAAGCAGGATGTTTGCAATTACAGGCCAATTAGCAAACTTCCTGTGGTCTCAAAAGTTGTGGAGAGAGTAATTGCTGAACAATTAAAAGAACCTCTCCAGAAATAATCTGCTATACCCCATGCAATTTGGATATAGAAAACACCACTCCACCGAAACTGCATGCTGCTTTCTCATAGAGACAGTAAAGGCGAAGCTGGACAAGGGCGGAGTTGTGGGTGCCGTATTTTTGGACCTAAGTAAAGCTTTTGACACGGTCGACCACTCAGTGTCACTGAGGAAGCTCACTCATTACAACCTGTCTCACACTGCAGTGGATAGAATCATACCTGAAAGATCGAGTTCAGAGTGTACGCATCAACTCAAAGCTATCAACATCGAAGGCCAATGATATGGGTGTCCCACAAGGCTCTGTCCTTGGGCCATTGCTTTTTACAATTTATATAAACGATCTCCCTTCAGTCTGTGGTGATGTGGACGTACAAATGTATGCGGACGATACCGTTGTTTATGTACATGGGAGCGAAGCGACCAGTGTGGCAAAAAAACTAATGTTATGGAAAACATCTCACACTGGTACAATCTGCTTCTCTCACTTTGAACACGAACAAAACGGTGGCAATGTATTTTACGAAGACACAAAAACAGAAGTCTTCCTTTCCATGTATTTACATAAATAAGAGCCAAATCAAAACAGTAGAAGAATTCAAATATTTAGGAGTTGTTTTGGATCCAATTTTTAGTTTTAAAAAGCATGTTAAAAAAGTTTTAATACTTTAAAATATAGTCTGTCCGTGTTCAGACACATTCGAAACAAATTTACAAATGATGCTGCAAAAGTGAATCTAGATGCTATGATTATTTCACATATTAATTATTGTTTATCCTGTTGGTCTCGAGCCTGTGAGACACGACAGAACCTTTAAAGTCCTTATATAATCCAGCTGTTAAGATACTGGACAAAAAGCCACTGCGTTATCATCACTGTCCAATATTTGCGCAACATAACATGTTAAATTTTGACAATTGAATTATTTATTCAAATGTGCGATTAGTTTTTAAAATCTTAAATCGCACAGCGCCTCCTCCAATGAAAAAGTTTGTGCAGCTCTGAACAAACAGGACGTCCAGGTCCAAGTCACATGATGCAGAACCAAAACGGAGCTCGGCCTTCGCACAGACAGACTTTTCTTACAAAGCATCAAAGAACGAAACAAACTGCCAAAGTCTGAAACTTTCCTCTGGCATGAAAAACTTTTCATTTAATGTTAAGAAATTATTATTAGAGGCTCAGCAGTGTCAGCGTTAAGAACGGTGGTTGATTTAATATAGTTTTAGTGAGATTTTATTGTTAAATTTTATTGTGTATTTATTGTGTAATAATCTATCTTTAGTGTCTGAGTGTGTATTGATTATGTTTTATATTGTATTTTATATTGTATTTCTCACCTGCTCAGGGACAGATGGGACGTAGTGTCAGCTTTAATCTGGTGTAAAGCATCTTTAATGTTTTTTACACATTGTCCCTGTCAAATAAACTACTAAATAAAAATAAATAAAATAAATACTGATATCTGTTTCCCACCTTGCTCATTGTTGATTGTGAGAAATCATGAACGTGATCAGTGTTTTCAGAGATGATTATTATTAATTATTAATAATAATGTGTAACTAAGAGCAAACTGAGCATATTTGTCATTTCAGAAGAATCAAACTGTTCTTCGTATGATTCAGTCCACATGAAGAAGCCCTCGGTTTGAGAAAGGCTGGTGACCCCTGATCTACACTATATACACTATATATACTATATATACTATATATACTATATACACTATATATACTATATATACTATATATACTATATACACTATATACACTATATATACTATATATACTATATACACTATATACACTATATATACTATATATACTATATATACTATATACACTATATATACTATATATACTATATATACTATATACACTATATATACTATATATACTATATACACTATATACACTATATATACTATATATACTATATATACTATAAACACTATATACACTATATATACTATATATACTATATACACTATACACACTATACACACTATATATACTATATATACTATATACACTATATACACTATATATACTATATATACTATATACACTATATATACTATATATACTATATACACTATATACACTATATACACTATATACACTATATATACTATATATACTATATACACTATATACACTATATATACTATATATACTATATACACTATATATACTATATACACTATATATACTATATATACTATATATACTATATACACTATATATACTATATACACTATATATACTATATACACTATATATACTATATACACTATATATATATACTATATATACTATATACACTATATACACTATATACACTATATATACTATATATACTATATACACTATATACACTATATACACTATATATACTATATACACTATATACACTATATATACTATATATACTATATATACTATATACACTATATACACTATATATACTATATATACTATATATACTATATACACTATATATACTATATATACTATACACACTATATACAACTATATACAACTATATACACTATATATACTATATATACTATACACACTATATACAACTATATATACTATATATACTATACACACTATATACAACTATATACACTATATATACACTATATATATTATATATACTATATATACTATACACACTATATACAACTATACACACTATATACACTATATACACTATATATACTATATACACTATATATACTATACACACTATATACAACTATATACACTATATATACACTATATATATTATATATACTATATATACTATACACACTATATACAACTATATATACTATACACACTATACGCACTATATACAACTATATACACTATATACAACTATACACACTATATACAACTATATACAACTATATATACTATATACACTATATACAACTATATACAACTATATACAACTATATATACTATATATACTATACACACTATATACACTATATATACTATATACACTATATACACTATATATACTATACACACTATATACTAAACACAATGTTACAGTGCATTATTCAAATAATTAAATACAGAAAATGAGGTATTAACAGCTAAAAAGGGCCCCCAGTTACTGCACATGAAGGAAAATACTGCTTTATAACAAAATATAAAGAATAAAAACACATGATAGAAATAATAAAGTCATACCTTGTTTTTCACAGTTACAGAGGCAGATGAATGTGTCATTAACAGGAGGAAATGTGGATGTTTTAAATGTTCTTCCTCGTGTCTGAGCTGGTTGAACCTGATGGGAGGTTTCAGAATCTGGACCAGTTCTGTGAGTTTGTGACTTTGGTTCAGGTGGAGAGTCTCATGAAATCTGCACTTTTCAGCTCTGTCTCATATACTGCCCTTGTGCCTTCGGGCAAGACACTTTAACCAGTGTGTGTGAATTAGAGCTGTTTTTTAGTCATTTAGTTGATTAATTGGTCAATTGTTTCCATTAGTTTGTTTATTAAATATTTGATTTGTAAGGATTAAGTAAATCTCACCTGTGCCTTGTTAATTTAATATTCTCCAGGTAAAATTTCTGCGGTGGCATTGTTGGATATTTATTATGAAATGATTTAAAGTGAAAACTGAATCAAGGTTCTACTCCACCATTCCTGCCACATATTGTAAAAGTGTGTCGTCTCTCTCTGTAGCTGCTGTTGTCGGAGTCATCACTTTGGTCTTTGGTTTACACACACTGCACACGTCTGGTTCTTGGTGCAGTATCTCCACAGGTGTCACTCCAGTGTCTGATGGTACAGTGTGTTTGCTCTTTGTGTCAGAGGCTCATGTGTGATTAGAAAAACCCTTGTGCGTCATGTTAGCTCAGTTTAGCTGCTTATAGAAGCTGTAAAAGTAGCATCAGTAGAATCTGGAGCATCACATTTGTGGGGTCGATTAAACGCTTAAAATGGCCAGAAAAAGGAAACTTTCATGTGAAACTCGTCTGTTCTTGTTCTTAGAAATGAAGACTATTCCATATGAGAAACTGCCAAGAAACTGAAGATTTCCTACAATGGTGTGAACTACTCCCTCAGAGAACAGCACAAACAGGCTCTGACCAGAGGAGAAAGAGAAGTGTGAGGCCCCTGCACAACTGAGCAAGAAGATAAGAACATTAGAGTCTCTAGTTTGAGAAATAGACCCAGCTTCATTAAATAGAACCTGCACAACGCCAGTGTGAACATCTACAGTGAAGAGGCGACTCCGGGACCTTCATCCTCCAACAGGACAACGACCCAAAGCACACCTCCAAACTGTGAAGAATCATTAGAGAAGAAGCAGGAGGCTGGTTCTCTCTGTGATGGAGAGTCCAGTCACCAGATCTAAACCCCACTGAGATGTCGTGGGAGCAGCTGGACGTCTGGTACAAAGAAGTGACCATCCAGACAATCCAACCTGTGGGACGGACTTCTAGAAGTGTGGGTGAATTTTCCCACATCAACAACAAATGAACAGCCAGAGGCCAAAGGTCTGAAATGATGTAACTGCTGCAAAATGAGGATTCTTTGACTAAAGTAAAGTTTGAAGGAAAAAAAAAATATATATTTCAAATAAATATCATTATTTCTAACCTTGTCAATGTCTTGACTATATTTTCTATTCATTTTACAAATCATGTGGTAAATAAAAGTGTGACTTTTCATATACATATATATATATATATATATATATATATATATATATATATATATATATATATATATATATATATATATATATATATATATATATATATACATACAACGATTTGTCCAGCTGACAGATTTAAACTTTGTCTTTTGCCAGAAGCCAGACAAATAAACCGTGTGTTTTCAACAGCCCCGGTGTAAGTGTCTCTCAGGGCAACACCAGAGCAGACCCACCAAGGCTGACAGCCAAAGTGTCACATAAAAGTGATAATAAAATCTAAAATCATTTGAATCGTTCTTCACGTCTCATCTTTAACTCAGGGTCTTACCTGTGTCTTTTACACTGTAAATTTGATTGTGACCCTTGGGCCTTACACCCCCCCAAACACACCCTCGGTGGACAAGCGTTTTGCCACACAAACAGAAGAAAAAAACTGACAAACTGGGTGAGATTTTTCTTCTTTTTCGAGCGAGAAAGGTCTGCGCTGCAAAACATGTTGTGAAGCCAAAGTAGCAAGCGAGAATGGAAGCTGGATTACCTCAAACGTCACATTAAGAGCAAAAGTTATTTTAATGCAATTCAAATTATACAAAGACGCAAAAAGGGGATGGGGATCTGTACATTATTGGAGGAGAGCGCCAAAGAGAGAAGAGGGTCGAGCTGTCACTCGTGAAGCAATAAACCCTGAGCAAGTGAAAGTTCTCATCCACAATATTCTTCTACCCATCAAAGTGAAGGCATCAGTGCTGTCGGCTCAACACATTCACATCACATGGCAAAATATGTGAGTATACACAAAGCAAAAATGATGCTTTTGAATTTGTAAATTCAATCAATGAGATGCAGAATGAGATTATGTGCAGAATTAAAACTGCACCTTGGCACATCCTGACAGTAGATGAGTCACAGACACAGTGCACAAAGTGCTAGTCATGTGTATTAAATACAGGGAGGAAAATAAGTATAAACTGTGTTTGGAGGCATCGTCCAGCTGCACTGCTCAGGATATTGTGCAGGCAAAAAAACTCACTTTTACTCCTAGCATGAACTGGACATGCAGAGAAGGTGATGCTGACCTCTGATGGTAGAAAAGCACAACGGTGACGGAAAATACCACATCTGACTGATCACAGAGGGTAAAGGTGCTTCTCTGATGTTTTAAATTCTTCTACAGGATCTCCTCAGGGTTGTGTGCTCTCGCCACTTTTATATATTTTGTATACTAATGACTGCCGCAGTAATTATGCAGATCGACATATATTGAATATCTTTTACTCGGCGATGAAAAGGACCATGGTCCAGTTGTTGAGGACATGGTTCAGTGGTGTGACGACTCTTTTTTAAAACTAAATGTCAGTAAGACTAAAGATATGTTTATTGACTTTAGCAGACAGGTCACAACTCCCAGATCAAAGGTCAAGAGGTGGAGCTAGTGGAAAATGATAAATACCTGGGAACCTTGATTGACACAAACTGAACTTTAATGACACACAGACGCTGTGCAGAGGTCAGCAGCATCTGCCTCAGAAAACTTTTATATTTCCACGTGGACAGGACTTTGATGACTTTGTTTTAAAAATCTTGTGTCGAGTCTGTTTTAACTTTTTCTATGTTGTGTTGGTTTGGGAATCTTAATATTAAAGCAACAAAATCACTCAGTAGAATCGTACATTTGAGTGAGAAAATGTTGGGGCCCAGCAGACGTCTCTGTCTGAGCTTTTCTCCAGACGGTGAAAAGCTCTGAGTATCTTGTCTGATGATGCTCATCCTCTTCATGATGAGTTTAGTTTTCTTCCCTCTGGTTCTAGGCTCAGGTTAACTACAGTGAGGAGTAATAGATATAAAAACTCTTTTATTCCTGCTCCCATTCTGCTTTTAAACACTGCTCAGGGTAGAAATACATTTGAATCTCACTTACCGCTGTGTATTTTTCCTGCTCTGTGGATGGACAAATATGTTCTGTTTTTATGTCCTTTTAATGTTTTTATGTGTTTGTCTTTTTGTATCTCTCTTTGCTGCAAAACTAATTGCCCCATGGGAGACACAAATAAAGTGAAGTTGAAGACTGTGGCCACAGAGAGGACGGGGCACTGATGATGTGTAGAAGGATGAACCTTTGATGCGTGATGTGGAAACTCTTCTTAGAACGGTGTATTCCACTGTCTCTAGATCCACTGTAAAGGGGAAAATTGGACGAGGTACCGATGCTTCTCATTGAGGATACACTGTCATTCAGGCGTCTGAATGAAGTGAAGTGGCTGTCGCGACACTGAGCTGTCCATGCTGCTCTGAGGAGCTACACTCTGCTAGAAGAATACTGCAAGAAAGAATCCAGTGATAACAGAGATCCAGAGGCAAATTACTGCTACAAAAAGCTGATTGATTCAAAATTCAAGGTTACTCTCACTGCTCTGGGAGATGTTTTGGTTGAGCTGGCTCAGCTCTGTCCTGCTCTCCAGAGACTCAACCTGACGGTGAAGAAGGGCACTGCTCTGCAAGAGCAAAGATTGAGAAGTTATGTTCCCAATACCTGAGCGATGAGAAGAACATTCAGTGGAGTGATCATGTCAAAGAGGCAACGAGGACCTCTTCAGCTGATGGCAGAAATACTCGTGAGATTATATGTTTTATTCATAAACTCTGTGATCTCTTGGATGCTCGTTTTCCACAGGATTAATTAAAGGAGTTTTCTGCATTTGAGCTCAGACATTTGTTTTGAATATGGTTCAGCAGACATTTCAACACTGGCAAAAAAGTACGGATTCATTCTCCAACACGGCCCTTCTGTGGAGGCCGTTACAGTGAGTTTGGTGAATTCAAGAACATAATGAGGCAAAACCTTTAACAAGGGTCGATCTGCACATTCTCAGATACGGGGGCAGCCACACTTAAATGTGAGGAGCTAAACCTGCGACTTTTCAAGCATCCAGTACAGACTTTAAAAAAGGCTTCAACTTGATGAATTGCATCAAAACAGCATTCAGAAATCATCTTGAAGTAAAACATTTGGATCAGCTGATGCGCATAAAGACAAAGCTAGAAACAGGCGGGGCCATCAACCTGGAAAAGGCGAACAACTACTGCAGAAGTGAGAAGGACAGAAGGGACAAATAAGGTGACATTTAAATTCTGTTTGTGATTCTAGTGTCGATCCTGTTGTGGAATTTCTAATAGTAAAAACCTTTAAAAATATAAAATCAAGGGAGGTTCTCAAGATGGCGTCAGCGTGATAAGTCGGGTTTTCGCTCTCTCCCTGCCTGTCTCCTGGAATCATAGTTGTGTTACTTCCAATTACATTTTTTCTGGCACGAAATACTAACGCAACTTCCACAATGCCTAAAGGTACAAAACAAGCGCGGGCTGAACCGTCTCGTGAGTCTACGGAGGACTTTGTCCCTGACGACGCGAGCTCCGCCATTACCACAGGTGAACTTTCCACTGGGGCCTTGCTAAAGCACATCTCGGACACGATTGCGGCAGAAGCGACGCGTACTCAGGCTGCCATGAATCAGTCTATAGCTAAACTGGAACTATCTTTAGATGGCAAGATTGACAACGTTATTAAACGTATTGATGAGATTGCCGCTTCTTGTGACTCAATTGGAAGTCGCCAAGCCGAGGCGGAGGCCCGCATATCGGCGCTGGAGGACGAGGTGACGCCGCTGAGAGTGAGAGTGGAGGAGCTAGCCAAATCCAATGCGGAGTTGGCGGCCAAAGTTATGGATCTTGAGAGCCGTTCGAGACGGGATAATATTCGCCTGTTGAATCTGAAGGAAACGTCGGAAGGGGCTAACCCTATTGCGTTCTTTGAAAAGTTTATCCCTACACTCCTGCAGCTGCCCGTTTCCGAGATCTCCATTGACCGGGCGCACCGTGGATTTGGTGCCGCCACTGCAGACGGTCGCCCCCGCCCCGTCATCATTAAGTTCCACCGCTCCAGGGACGTAGCCACAATATTGTCCGCTGCAAAACGTATGGGCGATTTACATCACGAGGACCGTATTCTCCGCATCGTGCCGGACATACCACCTGCTGTACGACTCGCCAGGAGAGCTTTCAACGCGGTCTGCACCGATCTCATCAAGTGGAAAATTCGGTTTCGTATGGCATTCCCTGCAGTTTTGTCCTTTGAGGTGAATGGAATTAAGAAGTCTTTCACGGATGCCAAACAGGCCAGGGCTTTCCTTGCGAGCTCTATGAACCGTAATGAAGATGAATAATGTTACTTATTTGTACGTACGGTTGTGGTGAGTGTTTGACCAACTTTTACGCCCTTTTGACTATGTTTTAATGTTTTCATCTTGTAAACCTTTATGTAAAGTTGTTCATTTGAACAGCCTTGTAACATAGTAATAGGTAAGAGTTATTTAAGGTGTTGGTTAGAACGTAACTTTTCAACTGCTGGTTGTTGTTGTGTGCTATCTCTATGTAATTGGAATTTTATACGTTCCTTGTACGATGGGCAGGGAGGAGTGATTTGTGTGAGTTTGAGAGCCTTTTAGTTTTTATTTCCTAAGCATAGCCTGTTTTTAGGGGTGCTTTTTTTTTTTTTTTTTTTTTCCTCCTCCATGGGAGTGTTAGATATGGTTAATCCTTATCTTCTCCTCATTTTTTGTTTGCATTACTGTATGGTTCTTGTTCTTATTTTCTCTGTGTGTTTTGTTCTGTTCAGGTCCAGGACTTTTTCTTTATGTTATAATTTGTGTCCAGATGTTTTCATTTTAATACTTAAATGACTAATACCACTCATTTGAGAATATTAACCCTCAATGTAGGGGGCCTAAATAATCCAGTAAAACGAGTTGCTATTTTAAATTACCTTCATAGTCAAGGCGTCCAAATTGCAATGCTTCAAGAGACTCACTTAGTTAAACGTGATGTAAACCGTCTAGCAAACAAATTTTATAAGGTTGTAGCTTTTTCTTCCACATGTAATAAGTCTAAGGGTGTAGCAATCATCTGCCGCCGTAACTTGCAGTTTAGGTTTATAGATTCCTGGTCTGACAATTTAGGCAGAATTGCTATTGCAAAATTGATTATAGAAAGAACGGATCTGGCTTTTGTTTCGTTATATGCCCCCAACGTTTTTGAGAAACAATTCTATGATCGTCTTACAAAAATAATGCTTGAATTGCCTAGCTTTAAATTTATCGTAGGTGGAGATTTTAATGCTGTGGTTGATCCTTCCCTTGATCGATCTAGTTTTTCTCAGAATTTGGATCAAAAACATGCCTCAGAAGCACTTAAATGTTGGGCGAACGAAACTGGTTTGGTGGACCTGTGGCGCATGCTGAATCCTTGCACAAGGGATTATACACATAGGTCGGCTAGACACAAATCATTCTCTAGAATTGATTATTTGTTTACTTCTAGGAATTGCTTTCAAAATGTTTCCAAAATTACTCACAACCCATGTTCTCTTTCTGACCATAAAGCTTTAATTGCTTGTGCCTCTTTAACATCATGCCCTCCACGTGCTCTTCGTTGGCGCTTCAATACTTCCTTTCTTCATAATGACAGGTTTAAAGAGCAGTTTGTGTCTGAGCTAAAAGAATTTGTCAGTTTTAATAGAGGCTCTGTGGACGATCCGAGAATTTTGTGGGATGCGGTTAAGGGCTTTATTCGCAATAATGCAACTCGCTATGCCTCCTCTGTAAAAAGATCCAGAACGGCCAGACTGCATGTGCTACAGAGTAAACTTAAAGTCTTTGACAATTTATTGCAACAATGTTATGATGATGACATTGCGCTTCAACTTGATTTAATCAAAAAAGAGATTAACAATATTCTCAAACGCAATGCTGAATTTTTAATTCATAAAACTAGACAACATTACTACTTTAATGGAGCCAGACCGAGCCATCTACTTGCTCTTAAACTTAGGAATGATGAGCAATTCTCGGATATTTCCTCTGTTAGGGATCCAGCCGGTCAGATTGTGGTGGAGCCTTCAGGTGTTAATGCTGTTTTTTCCTCATTTTATTCCAGGTTATATTCCTCTGAGCTGCTACACGATGAACAAACATGTAATAACTTTCTGGAGAGCGCACGTTTACCCAAGTTGGCTGAGGATGAGCTGTATAAACTTAACTGCCCTATTACCTTGAGAGAGCTTAAAGATGCTGTTTCAGATATGCGCAGAGGTAGATCTCCTGGCCTCGATGGGATACCCCCTGAGCTTTATGCTACTTTTTGGGACCAAATTGGACCTTTAATGTTGGATATGTTCCAAGCCGCCTTAAAGGCTGGCTCGTTTTCGAGAGATGTTAATACTGCATTGGTTTCATTATTGCTCAAAAAAGATAAGGATCCTCAAGAATGCTCCAGCTACAGGCCCCTTTCCCTTCTTAATACCGATGTGAAGATTTTTGCCAAGGTTTTAGCTCGAAGACTTCAGCCCTTTATGACTAAATTAGTTAACTGTGATCAGACAGGCTTTATTAAATCCAGAACTGCTTCGGATAACCTGAGGAGGCTTCTACATATAATACATGGTGCATCAGCTGCTCGACTACCTTTGGGTATCTTTTCACTCGATGCCATGAAGGCTTTTGACCGGCTAGAATGGCAGTACCTATGGTCTTTATTACAGTCTTTTGGTCTGGGTGCTGATTTCATACATATGGTCCAGGTGTTATATAATAAGCCGTCAGCGATGGTACTCACTGGCAGAATATGTTCCTCACCTTTTACTATTGCCAGGGGCTCCAGGCAGGGTTGTCCTTTAAGTCCACTTCTGTTTGCACTCTCACTGGAGTCTCTGGCTCAAACTATTCGTTTATCTGATAACATTGCTCCAATTTCACTCAATGGCACAAAACATTACATTTCTCTATACGCAGACGATGTTCTTTTATACGTAGGAAGTGCCCAATCAATTCCAAATTTGCTTTCAATATTTACCCGTTTTGGCAATATCTCGGGTTACAGAATAAACTGGGATAAATCAGCTTTTTTGCCTCTTAATGATTCTATGAGAAATTCTACTTTACCTGTAGGTGTCCCTGTTGTTACACAGTTTAAATATCTTGGGATTGAGATATTTTCATCCTTGGACTCTATTGTTAGAACAAATTATGAAGGTGCCCTGACCAAAATTCTTGTTGATCTGGAAAGGTGGTCCTCTTTGCCAAACTCTCTTCGATCACGCGTTTCAACAATTAAAATGAATATACTGCCTCGTATAAATTTTCTTAGTTTCATGATCCCACTGCCGCCACCATCTCGTTACTGGGACAAGCTGCAAAGAGCTATTACAAATTTTATTTGGAATGGTAAGCGATCTCGCCTTAAATTGTCCACAGTTCAACGTAATAGAGCGGCAGGAGGACTTTCGCTTCCCAATTTTAAACTTTATCACTGGGCCTTTGTGCTTCGGCCTTTGGTTGCCTGGTTTGACAACTCAGTGGATGTGGCCTGGCGATCATTGGAGGAATCCTTGATACATCCTTTAGGGTTGACTGAAATATTATTTGCTAATATCTCCCCGAAAAATTGTCGTGTGCGGTTTGGCCCTGTTCTATCCCACTGCATAGCAGTCTGGCGTTCTGCAGAAAAAGTTTGTGATGTTGCAATTAAATGTAACTCTTATTCCCCCATTTTTAACAATGAAGGTATACTCATTAATAAATACCCTGTGAAACAATCTCAGTGTAAACATTGGTGTGATAGAGGTATACATTCCTTTGGTGATATTTTTGATGAGAGGGGGCTTCTTTCATTTGAAGATCTGTGTGTTCAGTTTAATTTGCAGCGATCCTCTTTCTTTTTTTACCTCCAGCTGAGAACAGCCATGAAAACATATGGGGTTCCATGGCAGTGTCCACTCCAGGTTCATCCTTTGTTGAAATTCATAGATGGCAGCATTCCAAAGGGTGTAATTTCTAAACTTTATGGTCATATTCTAGAAAAGTCTTATGAACCCTTACAACTGGATCTTGAGTGGAGGAATGATGTTCCTAGTCTGCCTCTGGATTTTGACTGGGAAGCAGTTTGGAACACTGTGCTTTGCGCATCTAAGAACCCGGACCATCAGCAAATACATTTGAACTTTATTCACAGGACATATATGACACCCCGCCGACTTTTCAATATGAAGTGCAGAACGAACCCAAACTGTGCATTTTGTCATACAATCTCATTAGGTACTTATCTTCACATGATATGGGAATGCCCAGGTGTTTTTAACTTTTGGAAGGTGATCAGCAACAGTCTGTCTCTTTTTTACTATCTTGTAATGTTCCCTGTTCACCTACAGTTTTGATTCTCAATGACACATCCTTGCTGGGATTGCACAGAGAGCAAGAAAAAAGGTTTTTTTTTGGCTGGCCTAACAGCTGCAAAAAAAAATGGTTGCAGTCAGATGGAAGCCCCCTCATTCCTTATCTCACCGCCAATGGGTGCTGTCATTTTATTGATATTGCTTATTTGGAATTGTCCACAGCACGCATACATAATGCGAAAGAGAAAACTATTAATCTCTGGAACAAAACAGTATCTGATCTTAAAGCCACCTTGTTGTAATATGTGCAATAGGCAATTATGTGTCATATTGATATCAAAATTGTCATCAAAATTTAAAAATTTAAGTCTGAATTGAATGTTGATGTGCACAAATCCTTTTTATTTTATTCCTTTGTCCTGGACCTGTTATGTTATGTTGATGTTTGTTTGTACATAGTTTAGTGGTTCTACTAAAAAACAATAAACATTTGATAACAAAAAAAAAAATATATAAAATCAATAGAGAAGTTGTCTTGAATCAAAAAGTCTGGTTTATTGAATCAATTGTGCACAATTGTGACAGAGCTGTTGTCCCTAAAGTGTCGTCTCTCCCTCCTCGACCAAACACACAATGTATTTACACCATCAAAACATCATGAGTTTAGTCTAACTGTGGATGAACAAAGAGTCACACCAGAACATAACAGCAGACAGTGTGAAGGTTAGGGCAAGAAGACATAAGGATTTAAAATAAAGAACGCCATAACAATCCCCCCCTTTTGATTATAATAAATCATATTTATTTTTAATCAACTCAGTTTAAATCTTTATTTAAAGTAGCGTCCAGGCGTACCCCTTGTTGCTCGGGAGCGGCGGTGCAGCCCTCGCCAGGGTCACATGACACTGGGATGGACCCACCCAGCGCTGCGAGTGCCAGTGTCTGACCAGAGTCTCCCACATGAATATTATACAGTACAGCCTCCGCTTTAACCTGCACAGAAATAGAAGACAAATGTGCATTAACTTCTTATAAGGACCTATGTGGACGTTCCCTTGGAGGTGGACCCAGGCCAAGATTTGGACGTCTTGCGAACAATATTTGAAAAGGACTCATGCTGTAGCGAGGCCTCACCCTCCACGTACATGAGAGCGAGAGGGAGAGTCCTGTGTCTTCACAGATTTTGGCACGTTTGTGTTTCAGTGTCATTTTCCCTTTCTGCCATACCCGCTGCTTCAGGGTGATAAGAAGTGTATTTGCAGAGATCAACACCTAAAAATCGGCCCAACTGCAGATAGATCTAAGTCAGGGGTCACTGAAGAAGAGACTTGGACGAGCAGGAAACGTCTTCACTACAACGATTTGTCCAGTGACAGATTTAAACTTCGTCTTTTGCTCTGGATCAGACCTGGACGACTGAGAGTTTACACAGACAGTCTTAAACAACTTTCACACGTGTGACAGCTCCGACACGAGGAGAATCATGTGAGGTTTTAAATCCGAGGGCAAAGACTTAAGAGACGAGACCACAGCCCTCTCACCCTGCTGTTTCCTGTCGACGACTCACTCTGAGACTCTACGATACAAGTCCAAACTGTGTTATTATTATTATCATTAGTGAAATGTTTTGCAGTGGTTCAGATAAATGTGTTTAATCCACAGAAGACTGGACATAAACAGGAAGTAGAGTCGCTGTCGCTGATCTGCTCCAGCCTCATCCTCATCCTCACTGTGTGGATTTATTAAACACAAAAACTACTATTTATGCAGAAAAAAGTACGTGGAAACAATTATCCTCATCACAAACTCCTGCTCCTTCATCATCCAGCTGCTCTCAGAGACTCTCAGCATAAATCATCACTTTGGGGGCCTCTTTTCTCTGTGCTGTGACACATCAGCCTCCTTCACTTTTCACTGTCATATTTCTGACTAAAACGATGGTGTGTGTGGCTCACGCTGACCTCAAAAGAAAAACAGCTCAGAGAGGGAAGTCACTTTAAACCTGTGACAAACATAAATACTGATAAGTTTCACACGAGGCTCAGTGGCTCCCCCTGCAGTCTCCCACAGGCCACTGCGAGAGGAAGACGGGCTCACAAAACACACACCAGCCCAGTTTTTTACTACACAGGATTACAAATCACACTGACTCAGTTTATATAAATCATATCTGGACAATAAAATACTTTTAAATTTTACCCTGGTGAAATGGAGTAAATATTTGGAGAGACACATGCACCAATCACTACGTTTTACACAAATAAAAATAAAATAAAACACACCTGTGACTGATGAATAAGTCTTCACTGTGGCTCCTGTAACACAAGAACAGAAGTGTGAGACGGAAAAAAACATTTACAATCCAAATGAAACTTACAAAACTTAGAATTAGTGCCTCAAAATACTTTAATTACTCGTGAAAACATCGTCTGATCCACATGTGCTTGTGTTTATGCTCACAGTAAATCATGTTGAATAAATTATTTCAACCACAACAGAACTTTCCCTTTAAACCAGGAGTGTCCAAACTACGGCCCAGGGGCCAAATCCAGCCCTCAGACTAGTTTTTATCGGCCCTCAGGCTCCTGCTGAACTGGCCCAAGTGATTATAATCAGAACTTTAAACAGCAAATTCAACTATTTCTACTATAACCTCAAACATCACAGTGACACAAACAGTGTTTCAGTTTTATTAACACAGAGACTCTGTCAGATCTGAGTTTAAAGCTGCACTGATCATCGTCTGTGGCTCCGCTTCAAATATGTTTCAGATGTGGCTCCATTAAAAAGTTTGGGCCCCTCTGATCTACAGCCTCCAACATGTGACCGACAGGAAGTGAAACTACCAAAATAAAACACGGGAGCAATGTGCACTTCTGTTTTTTCAAAATAAAGTGTCAAAATGATCAAATTCAAACATAACACACAAACAGGAAATAGTAATAAATGCATTTTAACTCGTTACACTCAAAATGTATAAATCATGAGTCATTCATTTTGTCTTTTTACAGATAAATACAGAAAAATATAAAATGTGCTGCCCCCTCACTTCTCTTTTCTGCTGTTGTCCCAAATAAATATATAAATCTTATTGTCCCAACAAATATAGTGAATATCACACTATAATCATTATCACAATAAAACATAGTTATCCAGTATGGATTTTTTTTTTTAAATACATAAAACTTATATTTTATTGTATTTTATCATAAATATACCTAAAGTTTGAGAAGAAAGGTTTATCTTAAAATATTATAGTTTAATTTTAATTAATGAAAAACTTTTGCATGTTTTATTTCCGTTTTAAATTGCGTGGATTAAATCGGTGTCCAGGTCTGAGCAACAGTAAAAGAAAAACTCAACAAATTTAAAGATTTCATTGACAGATTTGATTGTTTTTTTTTACTATATTTGGATTATACTTACACAACCTCGAGATATCTGAGATTTACTGCACTAAAAATAAAAGTAAAAACCCACAGCAAACAACGAGCATAGACGAAAACAGAATAACTTCTCACCTTGTTGCTTTTATTGCGATAAAATGTGTAAAATCAAACATTATAACGAAAAAGAATAAAGTATTGGCAGCGGTGGGATTCGAACCCACGCCATCGAAATGACTGGAGCCTAAATCCAGCGCCTTAGACCACTCGGCCACGCTACCACATAGAGACATAGCGCGGCACATCCGGGTTATAAACGGCACATCCGGGCTCTGGGAATCGGTTATTTTACTTTGTTTAAAACTGGTTAAACTTGAGCTGGCATAAAATATTACTCTTTATTTCACATTACAGGTCAAAGTTCACCAAACCTGACTAGTTTTATGTAAAAAATAGTTATGAAAAACAAAAAAAACGCGTGTAAAGTTGTATTTTTCCTGTACTGCAGCACAAGTCGCTCAGGAAAAACACAGATAAATAAATTCACTAAAAATGACGGATAAACATATAATTTGGATGAACTGTGCCTCCAAAATTAAAAACTGCCAAACACAATGAGATTCTGACCTGTCTATATACAAAGTACATCAGTGCCCTCTAGTGGTAATGAATAAAAACACATTTAGCCTAAACGATCCGAATCTTTTGGATCCGTTCACTTCAAAGAGCCGTTCTTTTATTATTTATTTAAAAATGAGAGAAGCTAATGTGAGACTCATTTTATCTACAAACTGATCACAGAGAGGAAAAAACAAGGCTGAGATTTGTTAAAAATGGTTAAACTGTATTTATGATTTTTATGTATTTATATATTTATGTATTTATTTATTTATTTTTTTTTATTTATGCTCAAAGCTCTCACTCATCGCCTGCTTTTTTTCCTCAATGTTTTTTTTTTTAGTTTTTTTTTTATGATGGTGATTATTTATGTTTTGATTTGTTTTATTGTGATTTGAATCTCTTTCTTATTCTGTAAAACACTTTGAATTACTTTGTGAACCAATTGCGCTGCACAAACTTACTTACTTGCCTTGTATTGCTTACTTTGACATTATGACATTATTTTGTTTAATATAAAATGGACGACGAAATTGCAATTCCATTTCAAACATGATATTTATTTTATTTTATTTTATTTTATTTTATTTTTATTTATTTTATTTTATTTTATTTTATTTTATTTTATTTTATTTTATTTTATTTTATTTTATTTTATTTTATTTTATTTTATTTTATTTTATTTTATTTATTTTATTTTTTTATTTATTTATTTGTATTTATTTGAACAAAGAATAAATAACTTTACATTGTTATCTGTCTTAATAAAATACGATTTACTGTAACACAAAAGGGTGAATCTTTCTAAAATAAAAAATAAAAAATTCTTAAAGTGTATTTCTTAAAACGTCCACGCGATGGTGCTGTTGCAAAGTGAAGTGGAGTACTAAAACCTCGTGATACTTGAGCTCTTCTCGCGATACTTGAGCTCATGCGGTAGTGTTTATTCTTTGACACAGGACGTGACAGTGCTGCAGTTTTTATACTATTTACTTTAAAATAAATGAAATATAAACGTTTTATTAGAAAACACGAATGGGCCAAAGCCTGATTTATCCACAGTTTTAGTTTAAGCCCGTTTCCTGTAGCTCACAGCTGTAGTTTAGCCGCAGTTAGCCGCGGATGCTAACTGTCATTGTTGTGCATTGTGCAGATTTAGCAGAAACATTTGTACATTTCTTTATATTTTTTCACTGTATGGCCGCAAAACATTTATTCAGAGTTGTTCATCACGTTGGAAAAGGATTTATTAAGAATTCAAAGCGGTTAAAAACATTATCTTTGGTGACAGTTCCAGTTAAATTGTGAGTATGAGAGAATGTTCAGAAATAACAAATAAAACTGAGGTAAAGTGAGATTAAAGAGGCTAAAGTCTCTTAGAAACTTACAATTAAACCCATCAGCTGAGAAATGTAATTTATATTTTATTTTTAATGCATTTCTGTGGTGTTTTACTTTTGGATTTTATTATAATTTCTGTTGTACTTCTTTATTAACAGATAAATAAAAACACCCAAAACATCATATAAGTGGATATATTTGAGCTTTTCTGAACAGTTTCATCTCGAGTTTTATCAGAACTAGTTTAAATGTGGTGTATAAACTTTTATTTTATCCTGAAAATTACAATATTCTCCAAAAATGATCTTTAAAATGATTATTTGGGTGTTTTACTTTTGGCTTTTACTATAGTTTCTTATTTTTAACAGATAAATGTTTTTGGTTGTATTGGGTTTGACAAAAGTATCGAGTATCTGGTATCGAAACTAGATATTCATTTAAGGAAGTATCAATACTGGAAAAAATAAATAAATAAATCAGATAAATGGATATAATTTGAGCTTCTTGAACAGTTTTGTCTTGAAAACTGGTGTAAAGTGATGCATAAACCTTTATTTTATCTTGAAAATTACAATATTTGTCTAAAAATGGCTTTAAAAATGATTATTGGAGTGTCAAAATAATCATATAGCTATAAATCCGCTCTTTTGTATCGAAAACAAGTTTGAATTTTTAATATTTTGTGAGAATTCAATCTTATTTTATTTATTTAGCACGTTTAAAATCCAACTTAATCTGCCCAAAGTGCTTCACATAAAGTCGACACAGATTTACACAAAATACAACATTAAACACTGATATGTGGGTGACACTTTCTGTTTAAAGATATTTATGATTTTATATTATTTATTCCAGATTGATCTCTGACTGTGAACCTCTGCACAAGAAAATCGAGACAAACAGCGACAAACAAACTTCTGTTTCATCTGAATCAGGTAAAAAAAAAGATTAAAGTTTAAAAAATCACGACTTTCTGAAGTGTTCGTGGTTTAACCTGGAGGTGAGGGGCAGTTTTTGCAGAGTTTGGTTTTTAATGTTCAGAATTGAGATGCTTTAACCTGGTTTTAGGATAATATTTGTACTTTCTAACTGTAGTGCACTGCTCTGTCTGCATGAAAACAGGGTCAAAGGTCAAAGTCTCAGGCTCATTTCTGTGAATGAAGGAAGTTTATTTGAGCAGGAAAGACAGTAAACGATCACAAACCATCACATTTATCAGATATAAGTTTAGCACAGAGCTCAAAAGGAGGAAGCAGAAGTAGAGACTTATATTAGCTTATCCCCCGACTTTATCTGCACTTTTTATCATCGATTCTGCTCAAACGAGTGTCTAGTTTTAACATCGATTAGTATCTGATTTTTGACGACTCTACTTCTAATTTTTAACTCTGCAAACCTCTTTTTCAGCTTCTTCTGTCCAGTTTTCAACAAATGGTGCGTCACATTCATCAGATAAAGCCATGGATTTGAAGTCGAAGAATGGAACAGGGTCAGCGCTCGGAGCGAAGCTGAAGGACGGTCTTCAAAAGCAACAAAAAAAGACCAAAAACACACTCGACTGTTGGTTAACGAAGCCTCAGAAAACGGCGAGTTCAGATCCAGAGACTGGAAACCAAGAAGATATGGAAATAAGTGACGGAAATCCAGTTCAGAGTGATAACACAGAGAGCCAGAACACGGTTTACAACGAGGAGGAAACGCAACTTTTAACATCACAAGATCTGGAAGAAAACGCCGACATTTTGAGCGACGACGTGTCCAACAAAACCGAAACATCGCCGAAGAATTCTGGAAAACCCAAAGTGAAAATAACTGATTTCTTCGTGTCGTCGTCTCAGAGCGCGTCCGTGAAGCGCAGCAGGATGGATGTTTCAGATGGGTCGTCGCTGGAGGAGGAGGAGCAGGAGGAGCAGGAGGAGGAGGCCGGGTCTGTGGAGGTCCAGCCCCAGGTGAAGTGGCTGGGGACCCCCATCGAGGAGCTGAAGAGGAGGCCCCAGTGTGGAGCCCCTCTGCCCAGACTGAGGAACGATCCGCAGAGGCACACGGTCATGATCAGGGTAAGAACTGTTCATGTTCAGACTTTACAGCCGGTGTCGTCGACGTTTACTGGGGGGTGATGCTAACTAGAGGCACTGCTCTGTCTGAAGAACTGTTTATTTTAACACAATCTGGCCAGAAACAATGATTTATCTAAAGTACAACGGGTCATTTGCTGATTTGTGCTGTTAAACAAGTCTCTCTCAGATACATTACAGTCACACGCTAGCTAGCATTAGCATTAGCATTAGCATTAGCCACCAGTCTTTCAGTGATTCACTCTCATATTTTTGTGTAAAATCAAACTCTTAAACAGAACCCTGAGCTCTCTTTTGAACTTTTTGGGTACTTAAGGCTGTGTGCATCGTGTCTCCATGGTAACTGCTGAACGTTCCTCCATAGACACACATGCAGAACACCCCGAGCATTTGAACAGTATTATTTTTAGCTGCTCCCATCTGAGTTAAATCTGATGTGATGTCGTCTGAAGTACATAATGAATCAGAGACTTTATATAATAAACATGTTTATAAATCACTTAAAGCCTCGACAGATCAAAAGAAACAAACATTAAATACATCTGAACAAAAAAACAAAGAAAAGAAAAGATTTATGATAATGCAACAACAAAAAAGTATCATTAAACTTTTTTTTTTTAAGTATTAAAAATGGACCTGTATTAGTCCTGTTTTAGACTCGGTTTAGTCCAGGTTTAGTCCCGGTTTAGTCCCGGTTTAGTCCAGGTTTAGTCCAGGTTTAGTCCAGGTTTTGTCCCGGTTTTGTCCCGGTTTAGTCCCGGTTTAGACCAGGTTTAGTCCTGGTTTAGTCCCGGTTCTGTCCCGGTTTTGTCCCGGTTTAGTCCAGGTTTAGTC
Organism: Periophthalmus modestus; assembly: GCA_019594935.1. NCBI lineage: Eukaryota > Metazoa > Chordata > Actinopteri > Gobiiformes > Gobiidae > Periophthalmus > Periophthalmus modestus. The sequence goes on along the minus strand of JAIEZT010000038.1, from coordinate 718,206 downwards.
CCGGTTCTGTCCCGGTTCTGTCCCGGTTTTGTCCCGGTTTTGTCCAGGTTTAGTCCCGGTTCTGTCCCGGTTCAGTCCCGGTTCAGTCCAGGTTTAGTCCCTGTGATGTTATGTAAATGTGACACATCATTAATAATATTTTGCTCTTTACTTCGTCCAAACTTGACTTTCTCTTTTGTAAATTTAATTGACTGAGGATTTAAACTTCTCTTTTCCTCGTGTCTCTCTTATTCAAACCGTTTGTGATCAGAGCTGCAGAATAAACCCTCACGTCCTTCTCTCCTGCAGACTGACCTCCTTCGCCCCGGCTCTGTCCCGGTTCCTCACCCGTCTGTGTTTCACGACGTTTGGGACGAGGCTCATGTGAAGATGCCCTGCTCCAACAAGAGTCTGTTTCCCGTCAGAGACCAGGTCAAAACTTTATAAATATATGACATATATGACAAGTAAAGTCTGGACAATTATACAAACTACTTCTGTTACACAAAGTGACATAAATGAGGTTTTTATGTCGCTTAAAAACACTGAACTTATTTTTATTTCAGTCATAAAGTTTTGATAAATTCTCCAGGTCTTCAGCTCGTGTGGCGACATCTTTACAAATTATTTTAGTTTATTAAATACTCAAAAAGACATTTAAATAAATGAATGTGCCTGTATTTGACTTTTATTTAAAGCTGCAGTGTGTAACCTTATGGAGGTGCATGTGACTTATGTGTTTCCATGGAAACAGAGTTAAAACCACACTTCAGAACATTCTCCATGAAGATATATTTATGTTTTAAGCCCCACTGTGGAATATTACAGCCAGAGGAGCAGCATTTCCATAGAAACAAGCAGGAGGAGGCCAGGTATGAGTCAGGTCTGTGGAGATGCGAGTCCAGTCAGAGAAATACAGACAAAAAACGACAATATTGAAACAAATTTACGCCACTGACACAAAAACTCTGTGTTTACTGGACGATAAGTGTCACTTTTTTCATAGTTCGTCCTGAGTTCATTATTCAGGATTTTTTTTGGCATAAAATCCGAAAAATACAGTATTTTAAATCTATAATATTGTTAAAAATCATGAGCTGCACTAAATGAGCAGCAGAATAAAACATTTAAGTCGTTAGTTTGTATTTATAATGAGTCATACGAGTTATTAATTCAACCTTTTACAGTTTAAATCACATCGTAAAGTCAAAAAATAACAAAAAATGTCCCAGTTGTGCAAAGAAAAAGTCCTAAAAATAAAGACTGACCCTAAAAATATAATGTTCCGACCCATTTACTGAAGTATAAGTCCAGTTTCACTGCAGTAAACACAAATATATGGGTTATTTTTTGAAAGAGAGAGAATAAAGTCAAACATACTGAGGCTTTAACTTGGTAAAATGTGGCAGAGTTCGTTACAAACCTCATATTTCAAACATAAAAACACACTTTCTTCTTCGCTCGGTGCTTCCTCCGTTGAGACTGTGCAAAATTAAACTTTTTTTAAACGTTTTGTTGCAGGAAACGAATGATTTTGAAAATAAAAGCCGCTGGGAGCTGATCGAAGAGGCTCTGAGCAGTGAGTTTTCAGATCCGCTCGAACTTCAGGTAAAAACTGAAATAAAACTGACAAACTGTAATACTAGAAACGTCCACCAGAGGGAGACAGAGCCCTAGAAATCAGCTGCTTCCACATCCTGCTTTTTAACAATAATTTATCTTTATTTTATCTGTGGATTTTAATAATAATCATTCAATTTTCATTATTTATACCATTTTTTTTCTTCTTTTTGAACAGAACGCCATTTTACGATACAACGCCTCCTACGCAAAGAAATGGGACTTTACTGCCCTGTATCTGTACTGCACCAAGGTAAGAAAACGGGATTATAATCGTAAAAAGTGCAAAAAATACAGATACCACAGCAAAAAGTACTCAAGTAAAGGTAAAAGTACTACGTGAAAACAATACTCAAGTAAAAGTATTAAAGCACCTTTTTAAAAGTGCAATTAAAGAGTAAAAAGTTAAAGTATTTTACAGATTTTGAGGCGTTTTAAAGCTTCAAATGTGATGATTTTGATAAAGATTTGAGCTGAATTTTGTTCAATAGAAACAATTAAATCCACATTTTATAAATCCACATTTTATAAATCCACATTTTTTAACTCCATATTTTCTAGATGTTTGTATTTGTGTATTTTTCTTTGTTTAAATCATAAATGTGTTAAAATAAATCCTCAGACTTTTCAGCAGCTCTCGAAGTAAAATAAAAATACTTTTACTTTTCAGTCCTGTTCAAACATATAGTGCAGTAGAAAGTACAGATACTGCTCTCACATGTACTCGAGTAAAAGTAAAAAGTACCACTGTAAATGTACTCGAGTAAAGTACAGATACTGCTCTCACATGTACTCAAGTAAAAGTAAAAAGTACCACTGTAAATGTACTCGAGTAAAGTACAGATACTGCTCTCACATGTACTCGAGTAAAAGTAAAAAGTACCACTGTAAATGTACTCGAGTAAAGTACAGATACTGCTCTCACATGTACTCGAGTAAAAGTAAAAAGTACCACTGTAAATGTACTCGAGTAAAGTACAGATACTGCTCTTCCATCCCTCTCTCCTTCTTCCCTCTTTCTTCCTCTCTCTCTCTCTCCCTCACTCTTTCTCCCTCTCTCTTTTTCTTTTTTCTCCCTCTCTCTCTCTCTTTCTTTCTCTCTCACCCTGTCTCTGTTTCTCCCTTTCTCTCTCTCTCCCTCTTTCTTCCCCTCTCTCTCTTTTCCCTCACTCTCTTTCTCCCTCTCTCTCTTTTTCTTTTTTCTCCCTCTGTCTCTCTTTCCCCTCTCTCTCGTTCACCGTTTCTCTCTTTTTCTTTTTTCTCCCTCTGTCTCTTTCTTCCTCTCTCACCCTCTCTCTCTGTTTCTCCCTTTCTCTCTCTCTCCCTCTTTCTTCCCCTCTCTCTCTTTTCCCTCACTCTCTTTCTCCCTCTCTCTCTTTTTCTTTTTTCTCCCTCTGTCTCTCTTTCCCCTCTCTCCCGTTCACCGTTTCTCTCTTTTTCTTTTTTCTCCCTCTCTCTCTCTCTTTCTTCCTCTCTCACCGTCTCTCTCTTTCTCCCTTTCTCTCTCTCTCCCTCTTTCTTCCCCTCCCTCTTTTCCCTCTCCCTCTTTCCCTCTCCCCCTCTCATCACTCTTTCCTCTCTCTCTCTCTTCTGTTGAATCATTTGGATCATTTCATCTTCTCCTGAGCTAAAGGTAAAAGTGGCTGTTCACCTGATGACATCACCAGGTGGAGCAGAGCGTTTTGATCTTTTCAGATGTGGCTGATACTAAAGTGACTCCAGGTTCGTCTCTGAGGAGGAAACATCTTTAAAAACGACTTAAATCTTTAGTTTCACTTTTATCTGATTTGAAACATTAGTTTATTTTCTGTGAGTTTTTGCGTCACACCTCTTTTCACGTCTGTCTCTCCATCTTTCTTTTCTATTTGTCTGTCCCTCCTCCCTCCATCACCTCCCTCCTCCTTCTCCTCCTCTCTCTTCTTCTCTCATCTCTCTGCCCCCCCCCCCCACTTCCTTCTCTCTCTCTCTCTCTCTCAGTCCTCAACTTTATCCATCCATCTTTCATCTTCGTTTTTCCTCTCTCTCTCTCCTCTTTGCCCCTCCCTCACCCTCTGTTTCTTCTCTTTCTTCCTCTACCTCTTCTGCCCTCCCTCTCTTCATCCCTCCCCTGCTTTTTCCACCCATCTATCATCTTTACTTCTCTCCTTCCACCTCTTCTATCCCTCCCTCCCCCTGCTTTCTCCATCCATCTATCATCTTTGCTTCCCTTCTCTCTCTATCTCTCTCTTTCTTCATCCGTCTCCCTCTCTCTCTCCACCTTTCTTTCTCTCTTCCTCTCTCTCCTCCCTCTCTCCCCTGCTTTTCCCTCCCTCTTTCCTTCCGTCCCTCTTTTCCCCTCTGCCTTTTCCTTCCTTCTCTTTCTCCCTTTCTCCTCTTTCCCTCCTCCTTCCCCCTCTTTCTCTCCCTTTTTCTCTTCCTTTTTCCCCCCCTCTCTCTCCTTCCCTCTCCCTGCCCACCCTTTCACCTCTCTTCCTTCTTTCTTTCCCTCCTTCTTTTCTTCCTTCCTTCCCTCCCTCATCACTCTCACTCCCACCCTCTTTCCCTCCCTCCCTCCCTCCCTCCTCTTTTCCCCCTTCTGTCTCTCCCTCCCTCTTTCCTTCTCTCCCTCCCTCCCTCTTCTCCTCTCTCTCCTCCTCTCTCCTCTCCTCCTCTCTCCTCCTCTCCTCTCTCCCTGTAGTATATATAAACTCCATCAGTCGTGTGTCGTTGTCTCTGTTCTTCTCGCTCTTGTCCTCCTCTCTCCTCTCCTTCTCTCTCCTCCTCTCCTCTCTCCTCTCCTCTCTCCTCCTCTCTCCTCCTCTCCTCTCTCCTCTCCTCTCTCCTCCTCCTCTCTCCCTCCTCCTCTCCTCCTCTCCTCTCCTCTCTCCTCCCTCTCTCCTCCTCTCTCCTCCTCTCTCCTCCTCTCCTCTCTCCTCCTCTCTCCTCTCCTCCTCTCTCCTGTAGTATATATAAACTCCATCAGTCGTGTGTCGTTGTCTCTGTTCTTCTCGCTCTTGTCCTCCTCTCCTCTCCTCTCCTCCTCTCTCCTCCTCTCCTCCTCTCTCTCTCTCCTCCTCCTCCTCCTCTCTCCTCCTCTCTCCTCCTCTCCTCCTCCTCCTCCTCCTCTCCTCCTCCTCCTGTATATATAAAACTCCATCAGTCGTGTGTCGTTGTCTCTGTTCTTCTCGCTCTTGTCCTCCTCTCCTCCTCCTCCCTCCTCTCTCCTCCTCTCCTCTCCTCCTCTCTCCTCCTCTCTCCTCCTCTCTCCTGTAGTATATATAAACTCCATCAGTCGTGTGTCGTTGTCTCTGTTCTTCTCACTCTCGTCCTCCTCTCTCCTCTCTCCTCCTCCTCCTCTCTCCTCCTCCTCTCTCCTCTCTCCTCCTCCTCCTCTCTCCTCCTCTCTCCTCTCTCCTCCTCTCCTCCTCTCCTCCCTCCTGTAGTATATATAAACTCCATCAGTCGTGTGTCGTTGTGTCTGTTCTTCTCGCTCTCGTCCTCTCCTCTCTCCTCCTCTCCCTCTCTCTCCTCTCTCCTCCTCCTCCTCCTCTCTCCTCCTCCTCCTCCTCCTCCTCTATCTCCTCTTCCTCTCCTCCTCTCTCCTCCTCTCTCTCTCCTGTAGTATATATAAACTCCATCAGTCGTGAGTCGTTGTCTCTGTTCTTCTCGCTCTCCTCCTCTCTCCTCTCTCCTCTCTCCTCCTCTCCTCTCCTCTCTCCTCCTCTCTCCTCTCTCCTCTCTCCTCCTCTCCTCTCCTCTCTCCTCCTCTCTCCTCCTCTCCTCTCCTCTCTCCTCCTCTCTCCTCTCCTCCTCTCCTGTAGTATATATAAACTCCATCAGTCGTGAGTCGTTGTCTCTGTTTCTTCTCGCTCTCCTCTCCTCTCTCTCCTCCTCTCCTCCTCCTCTCCTCTCCTCCTCTCTCTCCTCTCTCCTCTCTCTCTCTCCTCCCTCTCTCCTCCTCCTCCTCTCTCTCTCCTCCTCTCTCCTCTCCTCTCCTCCTCTCTCCTCCTCTCTCTCTCTCTCCTCCTCTCTCCTGTAGTCCTCTCTATAACTCCATCAGTCGTGTGTCGTTGTGTCTGTTCTTCTCGCTCTTCTCCTCTCTCTAATCTCCTCTCTCTCCTCCTCTCTCCTCCTCTCTTCTCTCCTCCTCTCTCCTCCTCTCTCTCCTCCTCTCTCTCCTCCTCTCTCCTCCTCCTCCTCTCTCCTCCTCCTCTCCTCCTCCTCCTCCTCTCTCTCTCCTGTAGTATATATAAACTCCATCAGTCGTGTGTCGTTGTGTCTGTTCTTCTCGCTCTCGTCCTCTCCTCTCTCCTCTGTCCTCTCCTCCTCTCTCCTCTCTCCTCCTCTCCTCTCTCCTCCTCTCTCCTCCTCTCCTCTCTCCTCTCCTCCTCTCTCCTCCTCTCTCCTGTAGTATATAAACTCCATCAGTCGTGTGTCGTTGTGTCTGTTCTTCTCGCTCTCGTCCTCCTCTCCTCTCTCCTCCTCTCCTCCTCTCTCCTCCTCTCCTCCTCCTCTCCACCTCTCTTGTAGTATATAAACTCCATCAGTCGTGTGTCGTTGTCTCTGTTCTTCTCGCTCTTGTCCTCTCTCCTCTCCTCCTTTCTCCTCCTCTCCTCCTCCTCTCTCCTCTCCTCCTCTCCTCTCTCCTCTCCTCCTCTCTCCTCCTCCTCTCCTCCTCTCCTGTAGTATATATAAACTCCATCAGTCGTGTGTCGTTGTCTCTGGTCTTCTCGCTCTCGTCCTCTCTCCTCTCCTCCTCTCTCCTCCTCCTCTCCTCTCTCTCTCTCCTCCTCTCCTCTCTCCTCCTCCTCTCCTCTCTCCTCTCCTCCTCTCTCCTCCTCCTCTCCTCCTCTCCTGTAGTATATATAAACTCCATCAGTCGTGTGTCGTTGTCTCTGGTCTTCTCGCTCTTGTCCTCTCTCCTCTCCTCCTTTCTCCTCCTCTCCTCCTCTCTCCTCTCTCCTCTCCTCCTCTCTCCTCCTCTCTCCTCCTCTCTCTCTCCTCTCCTCCTCCTCTCCTCCTCTCCTCCTCTCCTCCTCTCCTGTAGTATATAAACTCCATCAGTCGTGTGTCGTTGTCTCTGTTCTTCTCGCTCTTGTCCTCTCTCCTCTCCTCCTTTCTCCTCCTCTCCTCCTCTCTCCTCTCCTCCTCTCTCCTCCTCTCCTCCTCTCTCCTCTCCTCCTCTCCTCCTCCTCTCCTCCTCTCCTGTAGTATATAAACTCCATCAGTCGTGTGTCGTTGTCTCTGTTCTTCTCGCTCTCGTCTTAAACTGCTGTTTTTCCCTCAGAATCGTTTCATTTTTTCCAAACACGGCTCAGTCCAAATGGATCCTGTCACTTTGATGCATAGAGCCGTAATGGCTTTTACACTCGTCTTTTACACTCGTCTTTTACACTCGTCTTTTACACTCGTCTTTTACACTCGTCTTTTACACACCTCTTTTGCACACTCTGAACGCAGCTGCACAATCATTTAATCGCTTTCACCAAAAGGTCAGATTTGGGAAGTTGTCAGGACAAAGTACTTATTAAACGGTTCCGCGTCAGGTCTGTGGAGCGTGGATGAGATTGTATAATGTTATTTACTCCAGTTGTACAGAGCGAGCGCCCGGGGCCACAGCCCAGATTTAAACTCAAACTGTAAAAGTGTTTGAGACGCGGTGGGTAAAGGTCTGTGAAACATGGAGGAGGAGGAACTTAATGCTCCGGTTTTCAGACACGGGAAAAATCACATCACACAGAGACCGAGTTCTGCTCTGTGTCGGACCTCGAGAAACACAAATGTGCTGCTGCTTCTGCTTCTGCTTCTTCTGCTTCTGCTTCTTCTTCTTCTCCTGCTTCTTCTCCTTCTTCTTCTGCTTCTCCTTCTGCTTCTCCTTCTCCTCCTCCTCCTTTTTCTTCTTCTCCTCCTCCTCCTCCTTTTTCTCCTCCTCCTCCTCCTCCTTCTCCTTCTCCTTCTCCTCCTCCTCCTTCTTCTTCTTCTCCTTCTCCTCCTTCTTCTTCTTCTTCTCCTCCTCCTCCTCCTTCTCCTCCTCCTCCTCCTTCTTCTTCTTCTCCTTCTCCTCCTCCTCCTCCTTCTTCTTCTTCTCCTTCTCCTCCTCCTCCTTCTTCTTCTTCTCCTTCTCCTCCTTCTTCTTCTTCTTCTTCTTCTCCTCCTCCTTCTCCTCCTCCTCCTTCTCCTCCTCCTCCTTCTTCTTCTCCTTCTCGTTCTTCTCCTTCTCCTTCTCATTCTCCTTCTTCTCCTTCTCATTCTCCTTCTTCTCCTTCTCCTTCTTCTCTTTCTCCTTCTCGTTCTCCTTGTTCTTCTTCTCCTTCTTCTCTTTGTCCTCCTTCTCCTCCTTCTCCTTCTTCCCCTTCTCCTCCTTCTTCTTCTCCCTCTTCTCCTCCTCCTCCTTCTTCTCCTCCTCCTCCTTCTCTTTCTCCTTCTACTTCTCGTTCTTCTCGTTCTCCTTCTCCTTCTTCTTGAGCTTCCTGAGAATCAAAGATCTTAAAGCAGCGTCATGTCACAAAATCACAACATGGAGTTTTTAGTGAAAAATCTCTTTATCTTCACTTATATTAACTTGGAGCAGGCAAACTACGGCCCGGGGGCCACATACGGCCCGTTGGGCTTATTAATCCGGCCCGCTGAACGTGACCAAGTTGTGACGCACTTCAGCTACATCAGCCTTGTATTACGTTTATTCTCTTATCAGCCTTTCTGCAAAAATGGGCTCATCAAACAAAAGAAAAGTGGATAGTGAGTGCCGTGTGTTTAATATGGAGTGGACAACTAAATATTTTTTCACCGAAGTCCAATGAAAATACCAAGGCAAGTTTTTTGCTGGCATTCAAATTAGCAAAAGCTAGCAAGCCTTTCTCTGAATGTGAGTTTTTAAAAGAATGCATTTGGAAAACAATTTGTACAATGAGCCTTGCATGTTCATGTTTTGCTACATGTTAGAGGCCAAATCTCTAATTTAATACAAACATATACATATCCTGGCCCCGCCCCTCTGTCACATTTTAGAACCCATTGTGTCAAAAAGTTTGCCCACCCCTGACTCAGGGTGTGCACAGTGACACTAATACAACCATCACAGGATATTTAATGAGATATTTACTGTAATAATTGATAAAAAATAATAGGTCAGAAACGATAGAAAAGTGTCCATCATGCCGTTTGTCTTCTATCGTTTCTGTCGTCACGTCGCTCAGCTCTGATGTGGCACAAGGACCGAGACGTGAGGCTGTGGAGAGTTTCAATGTTTCACTTTTTTAAAGCTAAAGTTGTGTTAATAAGGGAGAAAGTGGCTGTGTTTCTTTCTGATTGTTCACACCACAGACTGTTTATATAAATGGAGTTAGCTAACCTGTTAGCCGCCGCGGTACAAACAGGAAGTGATCATGTGTGTGATTCCAGCTCCATCCACTTAAAGTCACAATTTTGGTCTTAAATGTTCATATTAACCCTCTACATGATCTCGGGGTCTTTTTTTTTTGAGTTATTTTTAGTTTTTTAGTTTGATTTTTTTTTTTTTTTTTTTTTTTTTTTTTTAGATATTTAAGGGTCTTTTTTCTTTTCCTTTTTTTGCTTTGTTTTTTTGTTGTTATTTTTATTTGTAGTTTATTTTTTATTTATTTTTCTGTTATCTTGAGTTTATTTTTTGACTTATTTTGATTTGGGGTTTTTTTTTTAGTTATTTTGAGTTTATTTTGATTTTTTTGTTGTTTTTTTAAGGGTTTTTTTTGTTATTTTGAGGTTGTTTTTTTTTTTTTTTTTAGTTATTTTGAGTTGTTTTTTGTTTGTTTTTTTTTTAAAGTATCTACTTAATAACGTACTTAAGTAAGTTTTGTGTTGTAAAACAGTGAGTTCTTGGTTCTAGTCACTAATAGAAATGACCAGGTTCAACATTTGTGGATTTACCTTTTTCATTTGATGATAAAGTACAATATGATCTATAGGAAACACTGTGTTCTGCCCCCATCTGGTCATATGACGTCACTGAGCTCTGTAAAACGCTAAAGACGCTGCATCTTGACCCTCGTGTTGTTTTGGAGCGTCGCCGCCCTGGCCTCAGACTGACAGGTGAATGGGTGACTGACAGGTGCAGCGCCTCGTTAAATATTCATGTGTTTTTTTTCTTTCATCTTCAGACTAACACAGACCAGTGATGGACAGACCGAGAGTGTGTTCAAAGTGTTGTGTCCGTGTGTCAGATGCCCTCCCTGTGTCAGAGTCAGATTTAGTCTTTTTCCCACTTCTTCTTGACGTGTTTAACCCTTAAAGGACTGAGCACATATAGACCTTCATATCTCGCTTACACTTTTATTCTTTTTGCCATAAAAATCAAGTTAAAAGAAGTATCAGAAAGTACTGCATTTTTCACACAACTACCTCTATTTTACTGCTGCTGCTAGTACTCAGCTCAGTCACACGGGAGGAGCTCGGAGTAGAGCTGCTGCTCCTCCACGTCGAGAGGAGCAGCTGAGGCTCGAGCATCTGTTCAGGATGCCTCCTGGACGCCTCCCTGGGAAGGAGACCCTGGGGAAGACCCAGGACCCAGGTACTACGTCTCTCTGGGGTCCCACCGGAGGAGCTGGAGGACATGTCTGGGGTGAGGGAAGTCTGGGAGTCCCTGCTTAGACTGCTGCCCCCGTGACCCAGCCCCGGATAAGAGGAAGAACATGGATGGATGGCATCAAATAACTGACTGGGAGAATCCCGGCGGCTCCTGCGATCTGATTGGTCGTCTTCTCCTGCTCTGATTGGTCATCTTCTCCTGCTCCCTGATTGGTCGTCTTCTCCTGCTCCCTGATTGGTCGTCTTCTCCTGCTCTGATTGGTCGTCTTCTCCTGCGATCTGATTGGTCGTCTTCTCCTTCGCTCTGATTGGTCGTCTTCTCCTGCTCAGATTGGTCGTCTTCTCCTGCGATCTGATTGGTCGTCTTCTCCTTCGCTCTGATTGGTCGTCTTCTCCTGCTCAGATTGGTCGTCTTCTCCTGCGCTCTGATTGGTCGTCTTCTCCTGCGCTCTGATTGGTCGTCTTCTCCTGCTCAGATTGGTCGTCTTCTCCTGCGCTCTGATTGGTCGTCTTCTCCTGCGCTCTGATTGGTCGTCTTCTCCTTCGCTCTGATTGGTCGTCTTCTCCTGCTCAGATTGGTCGTCTTCTCCTGCGCTCTGATTGGTCGTCTTCTCCTGCGCTCTGATTGGTCGTCTTCTCCTTCGCTCTGATTGGTCGTCTTCTCCTGCTCAGATTGGTCGTCTTCTCCTGCTCAGATTGGTCGTCTTCTCCTGCTCCCTGATTGGTCGTCTTCTCCTGAGCTCTGATTGGTCGTCTTCTCCTGCGCTCTGATTGGTCGTCTTCTCCTTCTCCCTGATTGGTCGTCTTCTCCTGCTCCCTGATTGGTCGTCTTCTCCTGCGCTCTGATTGGTCGTCTTCGAGGGCGACATAAGCACATTACTTAATGACAGTAACATATTTAAAGAGCGTCGTGCCTCTGCTTTGAGACGTCGTTTGAATTTACATGAAGCACAATCGGTTGCGGAGTTACTCTGATGGAAAGTCACAACCGCGAGTCTGTCGGCGGCGATAGTATCCGCCACAGTTGGGTTAAAAATGTAAAAATGTAAACTTTGAACATAATCCTGTATTAAAACATAAAGCAATTAGATATTTTTCTCAAATCGTGCAGCGCTAACGTGGGTTAAAAGCTGAAATACCCAGATTTATTATTTTTATTTATCTTTATACATGGAGAGCAGGTACACACTTTTTCATGGGCGTCCTGTTCAAACACAGAATTAAAAATCTGCCTCCTCGTCGTTTCAAACCCAACCCGCCGCTCGTGTATTACCTCACTTGTTCAAAGGTCACTCTGAAATGGCCGTATTTCCTCTAGACTTAAATCTCCTGCCTGATCCGCGTCAGCTCGCTCTCTGTGTGATTACGTTGTCATGTTTTGATGTAGCGGCTTGTGTAGCGTCACCTCCTCAGTTAGCCGTGTTAGCGTGATCTACGGCCGGCGTCATCCTGCTCCGAGCGCCGCAGACTCTGGACATTCATAACCCACAGAGCGCTTTACGACACAGGGAAGACATCACTTACCCCGCCGTTTAGCCAGGGCCCCGAGCGGAGCGGCGAGATATATGTGTACATGAGGAGGGACTACTGCTACTACTATGATATATATGTGTACACGGAGAGGGACTACTGCTACTACTACTGCTATGATATATATATGTGTACATGAGGAGGGACTACTGCTACTACTACTACTATGATATATATATGTGTACATGAGGAGGGACTACTGCTACTACTGCTACTGTGATATATATATGTGTACATGAGGAGGGACTACTGCTACTACTGCTACTGTGATATATATGTGTACACGAGGAGGGACTACTGCTACTACTGCTACTGTGATATATATGTACACGAGGAGGGACTACTGCTACTACTACTATGATATATATATGTACATGAGGAGGGACTACTGCTACTACTACTACTATGATATATATTTGTACATGAGGAGGGACTACTGCTACTACTGCTACTACTACTGCTATGATAAATATATGTGTACATGAGAAGGGACTACTGCTACTACTACTACTACTATGATATATATGTACACGAGGAGGGACTACTGCTGCTGCTACTACTACTACTATGATATATATATATACATGGAGGAGGGACTAGTGCTACTACTACTACTACTACTATGATATATATATATATATATATATATGTACAGGGAGGAGGGACTACTGCTAGTGTTGATGTGTCCTTAGGCAAGACACTTCTATGGATAATACATGAATGGTTCATATTCATACAGACACTGGGGGAGGTGGCTTAAGTGTCTTGCTCAAGGACACAATGACAGTCTTCATCTGTGGAGCTGTAGTTGAGCCTGTGAATCTGACCTCATCATGTTTATGTCGAGAGCGGGATTCGAACCACCAACCTTCAGCTCAGCACTTTACCATCGTCTAACCCCAGACGCAGCAGAAACATTCAAACTCTGCACAGAAAGGCCTGGGAGCTGACCACCATCTTCACTTCAAAGATGGCGGCTTATCAGAGAGCAGAGCTGTTTAGACTTTATCTCCATCTTAGTCTAAATGCATCATGGGAAGTTGAACCCATGACTCAGGTGTGGGCCGATCTTTATTACGTTAGCGCGGTCTGAAACATCACCTTGACATTTGCGATGCAGAAATGTGAGTTACATAAAACATCGTAGAGTTTTGAATCATGTGAACAGCCCAAATCAGATCAGTTTAAAGGAAAAGGCCGATGAGAGGAGGCTCCCCCTGAGTCACGTCGCTCCTCGGCCTCTGTGCCGTTCATATTTGGGATTTCCGTTTGTGAATGTGACATTTACTCATGTAGAATCCATGAGAACAGAGATAATGACATTACTATAGATCGAACATGCAGTACACAGGAGTAACCCTGTGTCCGTGAGTCATGCTTCAGCCACATGTAGAGACCGACGTGGGGTTCACTGTGTCTGAGTCATTTAAATGTTGTTTATTATAGTGACGTTTAAACTGGACTGATTTTGTAAAAGGGACACCCGCCTCCATCCACTCTGGCTCCAGTTCAGTTTCCATTGAAAAACCACGTCCCCTCTCTCTGTCTCTGCGTCTGTCAGACTCATGTTGGTCTTAAATGTTCGTATTAACCCTCGACATGATCCTGGGGTTTTTATTTCACGTCTGTGTCTGTAAATCAACATATGAACATTAATAACAGACACATCAGGTCCTTCTGTCCCCGACGTCGCTCCTGTTAGCGTTAGCAACAGGTTTGATTGACAGCGTTGCTAAGTGCCCGCTCCCTGCTAAACCAGGGGTGTGGGCGGGAAGAGGTGTTACCTTCAACAGCCTCGCTCCTGATTGGCCCTTTAGTTGCTATGATACTCGCGGTTGACCAGTGTAAAACACACATGTACAAACAATATTATATTTCACCAGAAGATGGCAGCAGATCCGAGCCGCGCTCAAAGGCCGCATGTTCACCAACTTTTATCGCTAACTGGAAATTCAAACATTTGCTAAGAAAATGCTGAGTTTGTTTGTTTCGACATATTTGTGTCTTGGTTATGAACTTTAACAAAAAACATGCAACGACGTTTAGCATGACGTTGAGTGTGACGTTTAGCACGATGTTTAGTACGACTTTTAGCGTGACATTTAGCACGGCGTTTAGCGCGACGTTTAGCGCGACGTTTAGCGCGACGTTTAGCATGACTTTTAGAGTGGCTGTTAGCACGATGTTTAACACGACGTTTAGTGAGACGCTTAGCACAGAGTCTAGCATGACATTTAGTGAGACGTTCAGCGCGACATTTAGCGAGATGTTTAGTGAGATATTTAGCGAGATATTTAGCGAGACGTTTAGCGAGACGTTTAGCGTGACGTTTAGCGTGACGTTTAGCGAGACGTTTAGCGTGACGTTTAGCGTGACGTTCACTCTTCATTTAGTTTTTGAAAGGTGAAAGTCATTTGTAATATAAAGTCAAAATAATTGAACAGTTCAATGTTCAAAGAAGATCAGGTCTCACATTTTCAGCAGATCTGACCCTCCAGTCTGGACCAGACCCTCCACTCTCTCAAAAGTCTGGACCAGACCCTCCACTCTCTCAAAAGTCTGGACCAGACCCTCCACTCTCTCAAAAGTCTGGACCAGACCCTCCACTCTCTCAAAAGTCTGGACCAGACCCTCCACTCTCTCAAAAGTCTGGACCAGACCCTCCACTCTCACAAAAGTCTGGACCAGACCCTCCACTCTCACAAAAGTCTGGACCAGACCCTCCACTCTCTCAAAAGTCTGGACCAGACCCTCCACAGTGTTTCATTTGAACAGTGTTAATCTGGCTCCATCTGTGTTTCATATATTTGTAACAGTTCATGACGTCGTCTGAATCACATTAAAACTGGGATAAACTGATGATTTAATGTTTCGTACTAAATGAACTTGAACCGTGTCGATCTGTTTTCATTTGTATTTTTATTATTTCATTCTGATGTTGTGTCTCTTGTAAAGTTTGACGAGCTCAGAGTCTGAAAAGTGTAAAGTCACATCTGCCTCTTGATCCACATTAAACAAACATTTGAATTTTAATTTAAAAAAACATTAAAGTCCAGCTGTTTGTGTCAGGTCCTGGACCCGGACTCAGCCGAGCATCTGTTTGAGTCAGTGCTGCCAGAGATGGTCCAACTAGTCCTGAGAACACCTCAGCTCATCACCAAGGTACTACTACTACTACTACTACTACTACTACTACTACTACTACTACTACTACTACTACAGTTGGCCCTTCTCTCTCTCCTCGGCGTAGCTCATTTGATTTTTTCCCTCTCTCTTTCCCTTCTCTCCTCTCCCGAGCTCCTTCATTTTCCTTCTCCCTCTTTCCTCTTCCTCTTTCTTCTCCTCCCTCTCCCCCCTCTCTCTCTCCTCCTCCATCTCCTCCTCTCCCTGTGATCCCTCTCTCTCCCCATCCCTCTTCCCCCCCCCCCCCACCCTCTCGTCCTCTCTCTCATCTCCCCCTCCCTCTCTGATTCCCCCACCCCCTTCTCTCCCCTCCCCCCCCCTCCCTCTCTTTCTCCTCTCCTCCTCTCTCTGTGATCCCTCTCTCTCCTCCTCTCTCTCCCCCTCTCTCTCCCCTTTCTCTTCTCTCCTCCTCCCTCTGTGACCCCCTCTTACTCCTCTACCTCTCCTCTCTCTCCTCCTCCCCTTCTGATTCCTCCCTCCCTCTCCCTCTCTCCTCCCTCCTCTTCTTCCTGTCACCCCCCCCCCCTTCTCTCTCTCTCTCTCTCTCTCTCTCCCTCTCTCCCCCTCTCTCTCTCTTCTCCTCTCCTCCTCTCTCTCTCCTCTCTCCCTCTCCTCTCCTCCTCTCTTGTCTATAACTCTCTCTCCTCTGGGGTCAGGATCTCTCTCCTCCCTCTCTCCTCCTCTCCTCTCCTCTGGGGTCAGGGTCTCTCTCCTCTCTCCTCCTCTCATCCCTCTCCTCCTCTCTCCCTCTCTCCTCCTCCTCTCCTCTCTCCTCTGGGGTCAGGGTCTCTCTCCTCCCTCTCTCCTCCTCTCCTCTCTCTCCTCCTCTCCTCTCCTCTCCTCCTCTCCTCTCCTCTCCTCTGGGGTCAGGGTCTCTCTCCTCTCTCCCTCTCCCCTCCTCTCTCCTCTGGGGTCAGGGTCTCTCTCCTCCTCCCTCTCTCCTCCTCTCCTCTGGGGTCAGGGTCTCTCTCCTCTCTCTCTCCTCCTCTCTCCTCCCCTCCCTCTCTCCTCTGGGGTCAGGGTCTCTCTCCTCCCTCTCTCCTCTCCTCCTCTCCTCTCCTCTGGGGGTCAGGGTCTCTCTCTCCTCCTCTCTCCTCTCCTCTGGGGTCAGGGTCTCTCTCCTCCTCTCTCCTCTCCTCCCGTCTCTCCTGGGGTCAGGGTCTCTCTCCTCTCTCCTCCTCCCTCTCCCCTCCTCTCCTCTGGGGTCAGGGTCTCTCTCCTCCTCCCTCTCTCCTCTCTCTCTCTCTCCCTCTCTCCCTCTCTCCTCTCTCTCTCTGGGGTCAGGGTCTCTCTCCTCCTCTCTCTCCTCTCCTCTCTCTCTCCTCCCTCTCTCCTCTCTCCTCTGGGGTCAGGGTCTCTCTCCTCTCTCCTCTCTCCTCCTCTCTCCTCTCCTCCTCTCTCCTCTTCTCTGGGGTCAGGGTCTCTCTCCTCCTCTCTCCTCTCCTCTCTCCTCCCTCTCTCCTCTCCTCTCCTCTGGGTCAGGGTCTCTCTCCTCCCTCTCTCCTCTCTCCTCTCCTCTCCTCTGGGGTCAGGGTCTCTCTCCTCCCTCTCTCCTCTCTCCTCTCCTCTCTCCTCTGGGGTCAGGGTCTCTCTCCTCTCTCTCCTCCCTCTCTCCTCCTCTCCTCTGGGGTCAGGGTCTCTCTCCTCTCTCTCTCCTCTCCTCCTCTCTTCTCTGGGGTCAGGGTCTCTCTCCTCTCTCCTCTCTCCTCCTCTCTCCTCTCCTCTCCTCTGGGGTCAGGGTCTCTCTCCTCTCTCTCCTCCCTCTCTCCTCTCTCCTCTGGGGTCAGGGTCTCTCTCCTCCTCTCTCCTCTCCTCTCTCCTCCCTCTCTCCTCTCCTCTCCTCTGGGGTCAGGGTCTCTGTGTTGAATTCTGTGTCTTTGTGTTTTATGTCGTTTCCTTTGGTTCAGGAGAAGCTGCTTTGACAGATGTTTGTTTTCAGACTCGTCACACATCACGTCCTCAGACTTTACTCGTTTATTTATAATAAAACACAGAAGAGACGCACCACTCCGGCTTTTTCAGCTCCAAAACCGATCTCGATACTATGGCTTTTAGTGCCGAGCCCCGATATCAAACGATACCAGAGACTGAACTAAACCGGAACTAAAGCAGGACTAAACCAGGACTAAACCAGGACTAAACCAGGACTAAACCAGGTCTACATCAGGACCAAACCAGGTCTACATCAGGACTACATGTTGCTCAGCCTGTTTCTTAATAGTGATGTTTATATTTGACCTCCAGTTTATCAGAGCCTCAAGAGTCTGGACTGACTCTTCAAGTAATGACACTTAACTCAAGAACATCAGACGAGCCTGAATCACCCGAGCACGACCAGGACTGAACCGGGACTAAACCAGGACTAAACCAGGACTGAACCAGGACTAAACCAGGACTAAACCAGGACTAAACCAGGTCTAAACCAGGACTAAACTAGAGCTAAACCAGGACTAAACCAGGTCTAAACCAGGACTAAACCAGGACTAAACCAGGACTAAACCAGGACTAAACCAGGTCTAATCCGTCTCTTCTCCTCCACAGCCTCTTCCTCTGCTGAAGCGAGGGATGAATCACTCCATCTCTCTGTCTCAGGAGCAGATTTCTTGTCTTCTTTCAAACGCATTTTTCTGCACATTTCCTCGAAGAAACGGCAGGAAAACCGAGTACTACAACTACCCCAACATCAACTTCTTCAGGTAACGCCTGCACACGACGGCTCGCCACGATGGATTAAGACTCTGGCGGAGGACGTCAGTTTAGCTTCAACTTCGAGCCTTAAATTGCTAAAAATCTGCATCAAAAACATTCTTATTTTGAGTGGGCTCGCCTCTACACAGATCTGACCTGTACCTTGGCCAAACCTGATTTAAAAAAAACATGAAAACCAGAACTAGTTTGCAGTGGTCCTTCTGCATTTAGAGCATCCTAACTACTCACAGGGATGAGTTTATAAGCACTTTACACAAGTTTTAGAGACCAGCGCAGTCGTCAGGGTCACGCTAACAACCAGCATGCTAACGCGCACTTCTAGATTATCAAACACTGTGAAATTAGCAGCAGTTACAGAGAGAGAGGAGACGGTTTTCTAATGTAAAGTGGATGAGTCGGTGAAGCTCGTGGGAACTTCCTGTCTGGAGGTTAGTTACGTCCATTTATATGAACATTTATTCTACTGAACAAATGCACTGAAAACATCCACTACAGGGCCTTTAAATCCCTCTGCACGCCACGTTTCTTTATCCTTCTCAAAGCCGATCACTGAAGCCGTATCAGTCCTCAGACCTGCGCTCACTCGGGCTTGTCTCTGGCATCTCTGTAACGGCCCAAACGGAGCAGCATTAGATTAAGGACGATTTAAAGATGGCCGCCCCGACAGGGACAAGGCCAAAGACATCTGTCCACATCAGAGCTTCACTCACAACGAAACACCGCAGAGAGCACAGAGCGAGGGTAGAAACGCTCAAGACAGAGTCGAGATTTATGTTGGAAAAATCAGTTCAGAGTTCACATTTTAAACAGCAGGAGAATTCGGAAAAAAAGTGAAAAAAATTATATTTAAGAACAAGTTTGTACAGATATAAACTGCTGGGTTAGACGCTTTTGTGCACAAAACTTCTTCTTTTTTAACACCGGTTTAACCCAGGACTAAATCAGGACTAAACCAGGACTAAACCGGGTCTAAACCAGGACTAAACTGGGTCTAAACCAGGACTAAACCAGGACTAAATCGGGACTAAACCGGGACTAAACCGGGACTAAACCGGGACTAAACCGGCTCTAAACCAGGACTAAACCAGGACTAAACCAGGACTAAACAGGACTAAACAGGACTAAATCAGGACTAAACCAGGACTAAACCAGGTCTAAACCAGGACTAAACCAGGACTAAACCAGGACTAAACCAGGACTAAACAGGACTAAATCAGGACTAAACCAGGTCTAAACCAGGACTAAACCAGGTCTAAACCAGGACTAAACCAGGACTAAATCTGGACTAAATCTGGACTAAACCAGGTCTAAACCAGGACTAAACCAGGACTAAACCGGGTCTAAACCAGGACTAAACCAGGACTAAACCAGGACTAAACCAGGACTAAATCTGGACTAAATCAGGACTAAACTAAGACTAAACCAGGACTAAACCAGGACTAAACCAGGACTAAGTCTGGACTAAACCAGGTATAAAAATAAACTACAGAGGCTCAATATTTCTTTGTTTTTTTCAGTAAAATATCAGAATCTTTATTCATGTTGGTCATAACCACAAATTAAATCCATTTTTCACATATTATTTATATTTCTATGTTTAATTCTCATTTCCTCTTTTAAATCTCAGTGTTCTTCTCCTGCCTCCAGCCTCGTCCCTCACAGTTTATGTTTTTGTTCTATTGAAATAAAACATGTCATTTCGATGTGAGTCTCAGACCAGCTCCGTCCTGAACCTTTTGTGTGTTACATCACGAGGCCTCGGTGCTTCCTCTCTGTGACGTTATATAAGTGTGGCTCCGTTTCTTTGGTGCGTTTGTCCGTCTCCACAGTGTCCACTTAAACCTCAGAGCCTCAGGGGGATGAGCTTTGTCTCCTGTAGAACCGAGAGAAAGAGCCACCCCGCACTTAGAGTCTGTACTGTTCAGATACCACAGGAGGAGGGTTCTGTGTGAGGGACCAGTGTGGACCAGTGTGGACCAGTGTGGACCAGCCTGGACCAGTCTGGACCAGCCTGGACCAGTATGGACCAGCCTGGACCAGTGTGGACCAGTGTGGACCAGTCTGGACCAGCCTGGACCAGTGTGGACCAGTGTGGACCAGTCTGGACCAGCCTGGACCAGCCTGGACCAGCCTGGACCAGTGTGGACCAGTGTGGACCAGCCTGGACCAGTCTGGACCAGTGTGGACCAGCCTGGACCAGTCTGGACCAGTCTGGACCAGTCTGAAGTGACATTGGTGGAGGGAAAAATAGGCAACATGTGAGCAGGATGCTCATGAAAAAACTCTACAACTGCACAAATGTCAAAAGTTTTGTTTAAAGCCCCAGTTTGTAACTTTCTGGACAACATTTCCATGGAAACAAGCAGGAAACAACATTTCCACTGGCCAAATATGAGAAATATGTGGCGATGCAAGCCCGCCCATGTAGGAAAAAAACTAAAAATAGTAAAAATGTGTTTTTCTAAGTTTTTCAGTGCAGTTAACAAGCAGAATGGAATAAAAACATGATTTTTTTGCTTAAAAGTTACACACTGTGGCTTTAATACTGTGAAAATATTAACATTTAAGCTTTAAAAAGTACATCAAAAGCAGAAATTCCTGTTTAAATCCGACCTGTTCTTCACACTGTTCAGATGTTTCTCCAGGTTCTCCTCGTTTCTTCTCGTTGAGCCTCTGAAGTCGTATTTGGACAGATTCATGTTTGAGTTTCATCTTTTATCGTTTATTTTCCAGACGCCATTTTGCCGTTCTGCTCCGTTTTCACCTCCACCCGTCCACGCCCCTCTTCTTCTCCAGTTTTATTATTTTTAATCGTTGATACTCGTAGGATTCAGCAGCGTCGCATCGTTATTCTGGTCCAAATGAATAAAAAAAGTTCTGCGATAGTGTGACGTGCTCTGTCCATAGGGGGCGCTACAGCGTGAAGTGGTTTTAGATGAAAATTGTGATTTAAAATGTGTAAATTAAAACAGAACGATCCACAGAGTCAGAGATTTGAACTATGGAGACTCTTTATTTCATTTTCTCTGCTTCAGTCACGTTCAGCGACATTTTCACATCGTCTGAGTCACTTTTTCTCTCGATATTTGTAAGTTTGTGTGTGAAGTTTGCGTCTCATGCTCATAAAACACTCACTCGTGTTTACTTTCTTTCCATAGAAGTCGCCGTACTCCCCCCGAGGACCACTCACTTACTCAAAATGGTGGTTTCCTTAATGCCCCTCGTCCTCGTCCTCGTCCTGTGTCTTTCTCCGAGTGCCGTGAAGTGGTGCACATATAAAAGTGCAGCGGTGTCGCCCCGGGCCAGGCTGGAGATACAAAGTCCCGTCATAATGGGGAGAATGGGAGCGACTGAGGCCTGAATAATGTGGATCTAAAGTTGAAGCATGACTGAGCTCACGTGGGACTGTGGTTTCAGAGTTTAGCACCAGAGCGCAGGGAATCCAGGGTTTTTTTGTATTTGTACAGTATAAAAATGTAAAAGTAACTCGGTCAGACGGATGTAAAGTGGAGTTTTCTGCATGTTCTCCCCGTTTCTCCTTTAAAAACCGTCGTGTCTCCTCTTCACCAAACACAGCGACATGTTTGAAACCACATTACAAACTTATTTTACTCATTTATCAATCACAGAATTAGTTAAAGCTGCAGTTTGTGACTCTCTGGACGCAGAAAGACACAGTTTGGAACATTCTCCATGAACATAGAGAAGTTTTACTGTGGAATATTAGAACATTTCCGTGGAGACAACCAGGAGGAGGTCGGGTTTGTGGAAATGCAAGCCCGCTGTTAAAAAACACAACACAAGAAAAGGAAAAAAAACATGCTTTTATTTGAGTTATTTTGACAAAAAAGTACATACTGTGGCTTTACGTGAAGAGGAAAATACCCAGAATTATTCACATTAAAATGCATTTGATTGATTTTATTTTATTATTGGGTCTTGCAAAAAAAAATAAAAATGCTGAGCCCTTTAAAGGATTTATAAAACATGATTAACAAAATATAATAAAACACAACAGGCCAGTAACAAACACCAGAGACTCGCTTAAACAAACTCGTCTGTCCTTCCTCCAGGTTTTACACAGAAATGAAGCAACTTCTAAACATCAGAATGAAACATCTCATCCTGTCGTCGTCTTTACACCAGATCAGAGCGAGAACGTTTCATCAAATAAAGGAGTTATAAATGTGTCACGAAATAGACAATATAACAAAAAATGAGCTTCACTTTCCTCTTCTCACATGAACCACAGAGTCTTTGTTCGTCCAGAGTTTCTGCGTCTGGGAGAAGATTCGCTCTGACATAAAACTCCGTCTTAAACGTATCTTTTAATTAAATACATGTTCACGACGTGGGTTTAGCTGAGATCCTGTTCAGCTCCTGCTCTTCAGTCAGACTCCAGGTTTGTTCTTATTCTGTTAACGCTGCTCTGTAAATGATTATGAAACAAACTGAAGTTGTGCTTCAGTAAAACAGGATGAAGCTGACTCCACCAAAGACCTTTTCAGACTCTTTTATTCATATTTGATTTTATTTTTAAGCTTTTTAACTTCATGCATGCCCTTATTTGTATTTATTCAGTGTTTTTATGTTTTATGTCACTGAAGTAAGTTCCTTCTTTATGAGCTGTTCACTGACGATGGCCATAAGAGTCTGACAGATTCTGATTCTGAAAGTTCAATTCCACCGATGATACAGACCCAGAACATTTGACCCAGAGCCGCCCGAACTCTGACAAACTCTGACTCCCAGGAAACAGCAGATGTTTTCACAGAATCTAAGACTGAACTTTGTCTGCCCCCCCCTCCAGCAGCACAATCCGCCTCGTTCAGCTCAGAACATGTGTCATAATCCAGAACTTTACACATTTTCACTTTGATAATCACAGAACCTCGAGCTCGGCTGAAGCACCACTGTCGGATATTTGTACTGAGACGTACTCCACATTTAATTTACAAATGTAACGACCTTTTTAGTTTGAGGAGCTTTTTCTGAAGTGCAGTGTTTGAGCTCCACACAGTGTAAAAGTATTAAATATAATGTAAAAGTATTAAATATACAGTAAAAGTATTAAATATAGAGTAAAAGTATTAAATATACAGTAAAAGTATTAAATATAGGGTAAAAGTATTAAATATAGGGTAAAAGAGGACGGGTCAAATACAGGTTTAACCCAGAGACACTGGAGGACGGGTCAAATGTTGTTATTTGTGTGTGCAGGTTGTTCGAGGGCTCGTCGTCCAGAAAGATCGAGAAGCTGAAGACGCTGATGTGTTATTTCAACGCCGTCACAGAGCAGAGTGAGCGAGGCGGCCATTTTGAATCTGTGTATCTGTGTAAATATGTTTAAAATGTGTCTGATTTTACACGTGTCTTTATTTTCAGAGCCAGATGGACTCGTAACATTCACACGCCGCTGTTTGGAGACGCCTGTCGACTGGAGACGGTACAGTGCGGCTAAAGCTAACATGCTAACAAGCTAACATGCTAACATGCTGATATAAAAGTAGCTTATTTTTCATTCAGTGCCTGAGATATGAAGTTACAGGTTCAAATATTGTTTTTAGAGATTTTTGTAATGTTGATTTATTGATATAAAATTGAGTTTTGAGATTTTCAAGAGAATTATCCAGTCAGAATTATTCAGACAGACATTATTGATCGTACATTACAAAGAGCAAAAAAGAGGTAATAAAATAATCTTCAAATAGAATAAAATCTAAGACACTTAAGAGACTGTAGACCATTGTGTTCTGCGTCCTGATTGGCTGAGGGACTGTAGACCATTGTGTTCTGCGTCCTGATTGGCTGAGGGACTGTAGACCATTGTGTTCTGTGTCCTGATTGGCTGAGGGACTGTAGACCATTGTGTTCTGCGTCCTGATTGGCTGAGGGACTGTAGACCATTGTGTTCTGCGTCCTGATTGGCTGAGGGACTGTAGACCATTGTCCATCAGTCTCCTCCGTGTCTCCTGTACAGTACAGAATGTGTCAGACAAATTTACATAAATGTTGGATCAATGTGACTCTGAAGTGCTGTATGTTTGCAAGTTTTCTCCCCGACAAAACCCACAATGTCGATGAAACGTTCTGCACCGACAAAGGCACCGACGAAGGTTTGAACTTTGTGTTTAAACGAGAGAGAAATGTGAGAAAATGTTAATGTGTGAGAAAAGTGTATAAAGTGTGTGGTGAGGGGTTTTACAGACAAGAAACAGAGAGAATAATGTAAAAAATAAAGCTGATACTTCACAGATTTCACTTATTGCGGGTTATTTTTTTAACATAACCAGGGGCCGCTGTACAGTAAATATAAAATACGTCTAGGCTGTACACATGGAATTAGCTCCTTACTTTGCGTTGCCAGATCCTCCAACCAAAAACAGTTTATAATGAACCATAAGCCCTTTTTTTTTTTAATTATGATGAATCGTCACTTATCATCAGGGTTCCCACGAGCCCTGGAAATCTGGACAACCTGGAATATAATTGGGAATGGGAAATGAGGAAAAAAAATGCAAAATGTCTTGAAAAATGCACTTTTTGTTCTTGTAAATGGCTGTATTATGGACTTTTACTCCCTCCTATTAACACAGTTCATTTTTTAAACCTCTAAAATCCACCAAAATGTATAAAACGACACCTGTTTGTATCATGTGCTTCGATAATTACATCCCATGCTCAAATGTGACTGTAGTTCTGTTTCTCACCAGTAGGGGTGCAGTTTACAGAAGTGAACTTTAACTGAGTTTGTCTTTGTCTTTTTCAGCTCTGAGAAGCGGCTGAGCAGACTCCACGTCACCTGTGAAGGAAACATTGAAGACGACGGACATGGGATGCTGCAGGTTTGGAAAAGTCTTCTGTAGAATAAAAAAAAGAATCAGAATCGGTGCAAATACGGTGCAACTTAAAACAAGAATAATAATATAAACTGTGAGTAAATAAAAAAAATAAGGTAAAATAGACTTTACAGACACAAAATAAAGAGAAGGGCAGAACAACTTTGATTTAAATCCACTTTATGACTCGTTAGTGTTACACATGCATCACTTACACAGTTTAAATACAGTTTTATACAACAAAATAGAGACGCACCGATCCACATTTTTCGGCTCCGATACTTTGGCTTTAAGTATTTGTTGAGCGATACCAGAGCAGAGACAGAAAACAGCATTTATTTTCTTTAAATTACACAAAACTGACTCTTTTGTAGCTTTAAGTCATGTTCTTGTTTAAGGCGAGTTTATTTGTACAGCACAAAGTCATTCAAAGAGCTTTACAGAATAAAAAAAAGTAATAAAAATCACACAAATAATCACAAATAATCATCATGAAATTAACATTGAAACAGAAGACGGTCTATAAACTGGTGTAAGACGAGGATTTACTGGCAAATATCGGCACAAAACACCTCGTAACTGTGTTGAAATCTGTTCTGTCGTTACTTTAAATGATAAATAAAAGTCACAAAACACATTTACATCATTTTTTCTGTGTTATAACGGTGTTTCCTCATCAAAAACAGACCTGGACTTGTGTTTTTTTGTTTAATTTTCATGTTTGAGTCACACTATTATTAGTCTGTAACATCTCCAAACCTCAAAACCACCTTGTGATGTCATCAAGTGGTAGTTTTTTCAACTAAACAGCTCCTTTTACCTTTATTTCAGAAGAGATAAGTAGCAAGTCCAGGCGCTGAAATGAAGGTGTGTGAGTTTAAAAACACTTCCTGTATCACCACTTGATGACATCACAAGGTGAAACAGAGTGTTTTCAGTTTGAGAGAAAAACTCAGCGTAAATCTGCAGGTTTATTTGTGTGTTAAATGTGCGAATGACACAAAAAACCACAACTCCAGGTCTGTTTTTGACGATTAAACGACATTAAAACAGAGAAAATGGTGTAAGACGGAGGTAAAATGATGTAAATGTGTTTTGTGACTGTTATTTATCATTTAAAGGAGCGACAGAGCAGATCTGAACACAATTACGAGGTGTTTTGTACCAACATTTGCCAGTAAATCCTCGTCTTACACCAGTTTATGGACCGAAATGGGATATCGATTGAGTCTATGTTGGAGCTGATGTCTGATCCATTATATAAGTATCGTATTAGTACAAAACAGAGTAAATGTGCCGTGTGTGAGCTTTAAAGCGTGTCCTGATGGGTCGTTCTTGTCGTTTGGAGATTTTTCTCGTGGTTTAAAGCGTGTCCTCCTGGGTCGTTCTTGTCGTTTGGAGGTTTTTCTCGTGGTTTAAAGCGTGTCCTCCTGGGTCGTTCTTGTCGTTTGGAGGTTTTTCTCGTGGTTTAAGGCGTGTCCTCCTGGGTCGTTCTTGTCTTTTGGAGGTTTTTCTCGTGGTTTAAAGCGTGTCCTCCTGTGTCGTTCTTGTCGTTTGGAGGTTTTTCTCGTGGTTTAAAGCGTGTCCTCCTGTGTCGTTCTTGTCGTTTGGAGGTTTTTCTCGTGGTTTAAAGCGTGTCCTCCTGGGTCGTTCTTGTCGTTTGGAGGTTTTTCTCGTGGTTTAAAGCGTGTCCTCCTGGGTCGTTCTTGTCGTTTGGAGGTTTTTCTCGTGGTTTAAAGCGTGTCCTCCTCGGTCGTTCTTGTCGTTTGGAGGTTTTTCTCGTGGTTTAAAGCGTGTCCTCCTCGGTCGTTCTTGTCGTTTGGAGGTTTTTCTCGTGGTTTAAAGCGTGTCCTCCTGGGTCGTTCTTGTCGTTTGGAGGTTTTTCTCGTGGTTTAAAGCGTGTCCTCCTGGGTCGTTCTTGTCGTTTGGAGGTTTTTTCTCGTGGTTTAAAGCGTGTCCTCCTGGGTCGTTCTTGTCGTTTGGAGGTGTTTCTCGTGGTTTTTAAAGCGTGTCCTCCTGGGTCGTTCTTGTCGTTTGGAGGTTTTTCTCGTGGTTTAAAGCGTGT
This sequence comes from Periophthalmus modestus, assembly GCA_019594935.1. Taxonomy (NCBI): domain Eukaryota; kingdom Metazoa; phylum Chordata; class Actinopteri; order Gobiiformes; family Gobiidae; genus Periophthalmus; species Periophthalmus modestus. Next base: position 691,740 of record JAIEZT010000038.1, on the reverse strand, counting down.
CCTCCTGGGTCGTTCTTGTCGTTTGGAGGTGTTTTTTCTCGTGGTTTAAAGCGTGTCCTCCTGGGTCATGCTTGTCGTTTGGAGGTTTTTCTTCCTCGTGGTTTAAAGCGTGTCCTCCTGGGTCGTTCTTGTCGTTTGGAGGTTTTTCTCGTGGTTTAAAGCGTGTCCTCCTGGGTCGTTCTTGTCGTTTGGAGGTTTTTCTCTCGTGGTTTAAAGCGTGTCCTCCTGGGTCGTTCTTGTCGTTTGGAGGTTTTTCCGTGGTTTAAAGCGTGTCCTCCTGGGTCGTTCTTGTCGTTTGGAGGTTTTCTCGTGGTTTAAAGCGTGTCCTCCTGGGTCGTTCTTGTCGTTTGGAGGTTTTTCTCGTGGTTTAAAGCGTGTCCTCCTGGGTCGTTCTTGTCGTTTGGAGGTTTTTCTCGTGGTTTAAAGCGTGTCCTCCTGGGTCGTTCTTGTCGTTTGGAGGTTTTTCTCGTGGTTTAAAGCGTGTCCTCCTGGGTCGTTCTTGTCGTTTGGAGGTTTTTCTCGTGGTTTAAAGCGTGTCCTCCTGGGTCGTTCTTGTCGTTTGGAGGTTTTTCTCGTGGTTTAAAGCGTGTCCTCCTGGGTCGTTCATGTTTTAAAGTGTTTCTTGATGTTTCTTCTCGGTTTGGAGATGTTTTTCTCGTGGTTAAACTTGGACGTGATGACGTTCTGGTGGTTTCTGACTCTGTGTTGACTGGAGTTTTCAGAGCTCACACTGAGGTCACCTCCTCTGAGCCTCACTGTTCATTTACACTTCACCTCCCTCCGCTCTCTCCATCCTTCTCTTTCTCTCTCTCTTTCTTTCACTCCCTCTCTCTCTCTTCTCCTCAGTCTCTGTCTCTTCTCTTCCTCACCTCCCTCCTTCTTGTCCGGACGACACTTCCCTCGCTTTCTTCCACTCTATCATTCTCTTCTCTTTCTCGCTCTCTCTTTCTCATCCCTGTCCTATATCATTTCTTTGTCTCTCTATTTTTTCTCTCTTTCCCTCTTTTGTTCTCTTTCTCTCTCCTTCCCTCTTTCGTTCTCTTTCTCTCTCCTTCTCTCTTTGTCTCTTTCTCCCTCCCTTTTCCTGTCTCTGTCGTTCTCACTTTTCTCTTTCACTTCGTCCCTTTGATTCCTCTGTCAGTCTCGTTTTTCTGTCTCTCACTCATCTCTCTCGTCCTCTTTGTCTCTTATCTTCAGCTCTATCTCTCCTCGTCTCTCTCCTCTCTTTGTATAGCTCTCTCTTCCTTCTTCTTCCTCTCTTTCCTCTATCATCCTGTCTTTTTATCCAGCCTCTTTTCCTCCCCCCTTTGTCTCTCTCATCTGTTTTCTCCCCAAGCATTTCTAACTTTCCCCTTTCCTCCCCTTTCTCTCTCTTTGTCTCCTTCCTTTCCCCTCTATCTCTTTCTCTCTCCATCTCCCCCCTGCCTCTATCTCTTTCTCTCTCTCTCCCTCTCTCTCCATCTCCCCTTCTCTCTCTTTCTCCCTCTCTGCCTCTCCATCTTCCGCCTCTAACACTTTTTCTCTCTCTTTCTGTCCCTCTCTCTATCTCCCCCTCTCTCTCTCTCCACCCCCCCCTCTCTCCCCCTCTATATCCCCCCTCCCTCTCCATCTCCATCTCCCCCCATCTCTCCACCCCTCCCCCCATCTCTCCCCCATCTCCTTTCTCTCTTATCTCTCTCTCTCTCCTCTTTCTCTCCCTTCTCTCCCCCTCTCTCTCCTCCCATCGCCCTTTCTATCTATCTCCCCCTCTCTTTCTTTCTCTCCCTGTCCATCTCTCCATATCTCTTTTTCTCCTCCCCTCCTCCCCCTCTCTCCCTCCCTCCCTCTCCCCGTCTCTCTCTCTCCCTCTCTCCCTCGCTCTCTCCTTCCCTCCGTCTCTCCCCCCCTCTCTCTCTCTGTCTCTCCTCTCTCCGTCTCTCCTCACTCCCTCCCTCCCTCTCTCCGTCTCCCCTCTCTTTCTCCCTCCCTCTCTCTGTTTCTCCTGTCTTCCTCCCTCCCTCCCTCTCTCCGTCTCCCCTCTCTCCTCCCTCTCTCCGTCTCTCCTCTCTCTGTCTCTCTCCCTCCCTCTGTCCATCTCTCCTCTCTCTCTCCCTCCCTCCCTCCTTCTGTCTCTCCCTCCCTTTCTCTCTCCTCTCTCCCTCCCTCCCTCCCTCCCTCTCTCCGTCTCTCCTCTCTCCGTCTCTCCCTCCCTCTCTCCATCTCCCCTCTCTCTCTCCCTCCCTCCCTCCGTCCGTCTCTCCTCTGTCAGGTCTTTCGCTCTTTTCCTTTTGTTTGTGGCCCTGACAGCTCACAGTCCCGAGGGTTAGGGTTGGATTGATGGACAGAGGAGACGGAGGAGAGGAGGGGGGGAGGAGGGAGAGGAGGAGAGGGGGAAGAGGAGAAGGAGAGGGGGAGGAAGAGGAGGAGGAGAGGAGATGACAGGTTGTCACAGAGACCACAGGCTCGACACTGTCCCAAAGAGCAGAGCGAGTGAGGAGACAGAAGAGGGCGGAGCTACAGACACTTTTATTCATCCGCTCGAGGTTTCGACTTTTTTATTTACAGTATCGTTCAAAACGGTTTTTATCCAACTCAAATATTCACTTTTAGTATTTTCTGAAGCGATATGTGACGAGGGGAAGTGGAAGCGTCTGGTTTGGAGCAGATTCACATTTTGGAAAAACTGTGATGACGATGTTCACGTGATTCATCAGAAAATGTGATTTTATCAAACAAATCTCCAAAAATAAGATTTCACTTTAGTGTTTTTTGTAAAGTCCAACATCCCAAAGAGCAGTCGCCTCAAACCAGGACTAAACCAGGACTAAACCAGGACTAAACCAGGTCTAAACCAGGACTAAACCAGGACTAAACCAGGACTAAACCAGGACTAAACCAGGACTGAACCAGGACTGAACCAGGACTGAACCAGGAACTAAACCAGGACTAAACCAGGTCTAAACCAGGTCTAAACCAGGTCTAAACCAGGACTAAACCAGGACTAAACCAGGACTAAAGCAGGACTAAGCCAGGACTAAACCAGGACTAAACCAGGACTAAACCAGGACTAAACCAGGACTAAACCAGGACTGAACCAGGACTGAACCAGGACTGAACCAGGAACTAAACCAGGACTAAACCAGGTCTAAACCAGGACTAAACCAGGACTAAACCAGGACTAAACCAGGACTAAAGCAGGACTAAGCCAGGACTAATCCAGGACTAATCCAGGACTAAACCAGGTCTAAACCAGGACTAAACCAGGACTAAACCAAGACTAAACCTGGACTAAACCTGGACTAAACCTGGACTAAACCAGGACTTAACCAGGACTAAACCAGGACTAGACCAGGACTAAACCAGGACTAAACCAGGACTAAACCAGGACTAATCCAGGACTAAACCAGGACTAATCCAGGACTAAACCAGTGACCCGTGGGTCAGTGGATCTGAGCGCTCCTTCAGTCCTGGTTTAGTCCTGGTTTAGTCCTGGTTTAGTCCTGGTTTAGTCCTGGTTTAGTCCTGGTTATGTGCATACTTTTTAAACATTCCTGGAAAAGCATTAACATCTCCATGGAGACAAACTGCTGCTGGACTCGTATTAGAAATATTCCACAGTGCACCTTTAAAACAATCACCAGCTGCAGCTCGACGTCCCAGTGCACTTCATCCAGACCTAAAGGGACTTGCTCTGAAGTCCTCATCCATCTCAGTCGCGTTAGCCGCCGTTAGCGTTAGCCGTTTTCAGGCTCCGTTAAGTGTTTTGCTCCTAGCTTTAGCGCTAACTGCTGTGTTTTTATGTGGAGCTAACACGAGTGTCACCTGCAGCACCTTCACCTTCACTCTGTCAAAAACCTGTCAAAACAAAACAACAAGCACCAGACCCCAGACCCCAGACGTGAGGGTGAACGCTCTGCCCCCGGTGACAAACACACAGGGAAATACTGCATCTGCGACGGGATTCTGCAGAAACACGACCAAATGGACTGAGCGAACTGACCGAAGTAACGAAATAAAACAGTGGGTCAGTCGTGTTGTGTTGGATATTTGCAATTTTAGTTAAAGAACAATCTGAATTTAAATATATGTCAAAAAAAGAAACATACTGTAATTGTCCCCGAGTAAAGTCTGGGTGATGACTGGACCCTACATGACCCTCCTGACCCGGATCTGTGCACCCAGATCCCCCACTGCACCCACCGGGACGGCCTGGTTTAGACCTGGTTTAGACCTGGTTTAGGCCTGGTTTAGACCTGGTTTAGACCTGGTTTAGTCCTGGTTTAGTCCTGGTTTAGACCTGGTTTAGACCTGGTTTAGACCTGGTTTAGACCTGGTATAGACCTGGTTTAGACCTGGTTTAGTCCTGGTTTAGTCCTGGTTTAGTCCTGGTTTAGTCCTGGTTTAGTCCTGGTTCAGTCCTGGTTCAGTCCTGGTTTAGACCTGGTTTAGACCTGGTTTAGTCCTGGTTTAGACCTGGTTTAGTCCTGGTTTAGTCCTGGTTTAGTCCTGGTTTAGACCTGGTTTAGACCTGGTTTAGTCCTGGTTTAGAGTCAGTCATTTAGTCATGTCTTATTTAACAGGTGGATTTTGCGAATCAGTTTGTGGGAGGAGGCGTCACCAACTCAGGTTTGGTCCAGGAGGAAATCCGGTTCCTGATAAACCCGGAGCTGATCGTGTCCCGACTCTTCACTGAAGCTTTGGACCATAACGAATGTCTCGTCATCACAGGTACTTTCAGATTTATTACTCCTGTGGGGTATTAAAGAGGAGGTATTTACTTCTGTGGGGTATTAAAGAGGAGGTATTTACTTCTGTGGGGTATTAAAGAGGAGGTATTTACTCCTGTGGGGTATTAAAGAGGAGGTATTTACTTCTGTGGAGTATTAAAGAGGAGGTATTTACTTCTATGGGGTATTAAAGAGGAGGTATTTACTTCTGTGGAGTATTAAAGAGGAGGTATTTACTTCTATGGGGTATTAAAGAGGAGGTATTTACTTCTGTGGGGTATTAAAGAGGAGGTATTTACTTCTGTGGGGTATTAAAGAGGAGGTATTTACTCCTGTGGGGTATTAAAGAGGAGGTATTTACTTCTGTGGGGTATTAAAGAGGAGGTATTTACTCCTGTGGGGTATTAAAGAGGAGGTATTTACTCCTGTGGGGTATTAAAGAGGAGGTATGTACTTCAGACATGTTTTTGATGAGGGGACAGTGTTAGAACAGGGTAGAAACCTCTAAACACTCTTTTTTCACATTACAAATATAATGAAAATCATATTTAAGGCTGAAAATCAAAAGACAGACCTCACCTGTTCCACCGAGCAGCAGGGAGTCCGCTCTGCCAATCTCCCCCGCAGACAGAGCCTCGTTTGGGGCTGTACGCGGCGGGTTCCTGGCCTCCTGCGTCCGTCCTCGTCTGGTGTGCTCTCTGATTGGGCAGATGGGGCTTTTCTGATTGTCCCGGGCCTCTTCAGTCTGGAGTGAGTCATAAATAAGTCTGCGGGGGGCTGATGGAGGCTCTGCTCTGACAAATGAACGAGGGGCAGGGATGGGTCCAGAACGCTCTCACAGTTTACACTTTTGTTCTCTGTAATTTATCTTGAGTAAAAACATAAACGGTTTCAATAGTTAAATCCACAGACTGTGTAAAGAAGTGAACAAAGTGAGTGTGACGTCACAGCTTCAGCTCCAAATGAAGCTCATCGAGGCTGGAGCAGGTGTAGGTGACAATGTGGAGCAGAGTTCCATATGTGGAATTCCGACTGTGAGTATCATAGCAACCAAAGAGCCAATCAGGAGCGAGTTTGTTGAAGGTAACACCTCTTCTCGCCCATGCCGCTGGTTTAGCAGGGAGCGGGCGCTTAGCAACACTGTCAATCAAACCTGTTGCTAACGCTAACAGGAGCGACGTCGGGGACAGAAGGACCTGATGTGTCTGTTATTAATGTTCATATGTTGATTTACAGACACAGACGTGAAATAAAAACCCCAGGATCATGTAGAGGGTTAATACGAACATTTAAGACCAACATGAGTCTGAAGCAGCAGGGACAGAGACAGTTTTTAAAAAGACAAAAAAAATAGAGTTAAAAAAAAACCCTCAATATAACAAAACATAAAATAAATCAACTCAAAATAACTAAAATATATATATATAAACTCAAAATAGCTCAAAAAATAAGCTCAAAATAACTCCAAGAATGAAGAAAATAAACCAAAAAATGTATAAATAAACTCAAAATAACTAAAAAGAACAAAACAAGCAACTACAACAACTCAACATAAACAATGCAACTTAAAAAAAAAAAAAAAAAATGAACCCATGTTTTATGTAGAGGGTTAATATGAACATTTTAAGGGCAAAATGATGAGTCTAACAGCAGCAGGTACTGAGAGAGGGGACACAGATTTTCAATAGAAAGTGAATTGGAGTCAATATTATAAATATAATTTTCCCAGGCCACAGAGCCGCAGTATAAGAATGAAAGAGCCACATGCAGCTCCGGAGCCGCGAGTTGCCGACCCTTGATCTAGTACAACATTTGTGATTAAAATCGTTCATGTCTGGCAGTTGCTTCCTTGTGGTTCTCATCCAATAAAATGCTCTTCATAATGTATAAAATAAGTATAAACAGTATTATTCAGTCTCATTTCATACATATTGTGCTTGTGTCGGTTCTACATTTATGATCTAAGACGCTCGTGGATCATTATGTGACAGTTTGCACATTTTAAATCTCAATATTCATCTAAAATGACTTAATCACAGTCACAAAAATCAAACTGATCATTTTGTGCTTCCTGGTGCGTTCGACATTACATCACACAAACCTCCACATCCATTTTGTCGTTACATAACCTCGTTTGTCCCTATCTCCCTTTTCCTTCCTGCGTCGTCACGGGTCACCTTCATGTTCCTGGACGGGCGGCCATCTTGCTCCTCCCTCTTCTCCTCCAATCCACTTAACTTTATTACGCCTCTAGAATTAATTATACCATCTCGACCTGCCCGGGACCCTCTTCCACTAATGCGTTTCTCCTCCATCCGCCGTATTAAACCACATCTACCAACGGGTTTTTTTAAGTAAAGAAACATCCAGAGCACTTTTTGTCGTCATCGCCGCTCGCTAAATCAAATTCTTGGCATAGCGACAGGAAGCTAATGGATAGTGTAGTGGCGCAGTGGTATTATCCAGAGTGCCCTGCAGTAATTTAATTGCGTTTGATTGGTGGACACTGCGGCAGCCATTTTGAAAACAGTCGAAAGTATAAATAAAACGAAGGAGAGACGGAGATGGTCAGTGATAGAAGGAAAGAACGGGAAAGACAGAGTTGGGTTGTTGGTAGCAGTTCTTAAAAGCTGCACTGTGTCACTTTTCTGGTCTCCGTGGAGATGATATTGCCTTGCTTGGAATGTTCCACAGTACAGCATTATAGTGTCTTAGCTAATAGCTACTTTAGGTCTGCACGATTCTTCTGACAAGTACTGCGATTATATTTGCTCTTCTTAAAGCAGTTCTTAAGCAGTTCTTAAAAGCTGCACTGTGTCACTTTTCTGGTCTCCATGGAGATGTGACTGAAATGTTCCACAGTGTAGCATTATACATATGTAGCTGTCATGTGTTTATTCAGTTTAGAGCTGCACGATTTTGGAGGTAAAAAACGATTGTGATCATAATTTTTGATACATCCTTAACAGTTCTTAAAAGCTGAACTATGAACCTTTGCTTGTATCCATGGAGATGTGACTGAAATGTTCCGCAGTGTAGCATTATACAGAAGTAGCATAAGTGTCATGTGTTTATTCAGTTTAGAGCTGCACGATTTTGGAGGTAAAAACGTATTTTGATCGTGAGTCGTCATACAGCTTTAACAGTTCTTAAAAGCTGCACTGTGTCACTTTTCTGGTCTCCATGGAGATGCTATTACCTTGCCTGGAATGTTCCACAGTATGGCATTATAGTTACTTACCTAATAGCTACTTTAGGTCTGCAAAACTTTGATTATATTTGCTGTGCATGTTTAGCAGTTCTTAAAAAGTGCATTATGTAACTTTTCTGGTCTCCATGGAGATGTGACTAAAATGTTCCACAGTGTAGCATTATACATATGTAGCTGTGATGTGTTTATTTAATTTAGAGCTGCACGATTTTGGGGGTTAAAAGTATTGTGATCGTGATTCGTATTACATCTTTAACAGTTCTTAAAAGCTGCACTATGAACATTTTCTGGTCTCCATGGAGATGTTATGCTGCCTTGCCTGTAATATTCCACAGTGTGGCATTAGACTTACTTGCTGTGTTTTGCGATTAGCTTAGCGGTGTGTCTTAAGCATTTCTTAAAAGCAAAAAGACCTGGACGACTGAGGGATTACACACACAGTTCTTAAAAGATACACTGTGTAACTTTTCTGGTCTCCATGGAGATGTTTGCAGAATAGTTTTGCTTTAATACTTCAGTCTTTGTGAAATCGTAAATGCGGCAGCTCAAACTTTAATTCTGATTCGATTACAATCATCTGTGTTGTTACTGAAAAAACTTGAAGATACATTGAAAATCATGTATTCTTACTGTGACCAGGCTCGCCTCTCCGCAGATCTGACCTGTAACTTGGCCTGGGATCTTAAAGTTTAACGTTTAAAGCTGTACTCTGGGACAAGCCAAACTTCTCAGCTCAATAATGTTGCAGTTTTGGGGCTTTCAAATATAAATTTTTGGGAAATACATAAGCACATGGATGAAAGAGTTTAGTTTTTGTGTTTCTGTCGAGGTCCGGTCGCCGTGGTGATATTTAGACCCGACTGAAACATTTGAGCCGTTCGTCTCGTCCAAACAAAGGCCTGTTTTTGTCGGAGAAAAGCACAAACACATTTGTATTGATCTGAAAAGGTGAAGTCATTTAGATGCAGATTTGTGTGATAAACGCTCACATTTTAGGAGATAAACAACGAGGCGAAGGGTCGGATCTGCAGCTCTGATTTGAAGTTAAAAATGATAAATATTTAGAAGAAACTGTACGAACAGAAAGGACACAGATTATACGGGATAAAATGATTCAGACGAGGTTGACAGAAGCAGGGGGACAGTGCACGGCATTTAAAGGCAGGGAGAACTTTGTTGAAATTGGAAAATGTGTCTCAGATAAAATGTCCTTGACCTGTGGGGTGCCCCAGGGGTCAATCTTAGGACCCCTGTTGTTCTCTACATGCTGCTACATATTGTGATTTTAATGTCTTATTCTGTAAATCACTTTGAATCGCCTTGAAGTTACCTTTCAAGGGAGTTTTTCCAGTACTTATAGCCCAATCTATAGAAGACACGCTGTCCATACAAGGTCATAAATGGATATACCGCTAGCTGTTTACAGTAAGGTAGAATACATCACTAAAAGATGCTAGCAGTCACTGAAAGGATGCATTAGCTCGCCAAAATGTGAGCTTAACTCATCTAAAACATAAACATCTGTGTTCATAATATTCAGGACCTTAAACATAAAGGCTTAACTCCAGTCTAGTTAAATAAAACGGTTAGCGGATCGCTCTCGGACAGTCGCCGGGTCCTTTTCCAGTTTGCTCCAGCTCAAATCCAGCTGCTCTGTTCTCGTCGTTTACACCTGTTATTGATTTAACATTACACCAATCAAACCGTGATCAATACGTCTCGTCACTGCTTGACTTCACTTTTAAATACTACAATAATCCCACACTCTAAAGGTTAGCTTGTTATGCTAATTCCCGCTGCTAAGAGGGGCGTAGCATGCGTAAAATGTCGTCTCAGATTAGCGTTTCTGTTGATTAGAGGCTGGTCTGAGTTGGTTGTTAAACGCTGCAGCGACGGGGGGCTGTGATTGGTCGATGGGGCACAGGGGGCGGGGCTAAGGG
>JAIEZT010000038.1:659383-676883 GCA_019594935.1 Periophthalmus modestus | reverse complement strand
GACTTATACTCCAGTGCGACTTATACTCTGGAAAATACGATATTTGTGAAAGATACAGCTCAACATCATTATAAACATATTCAGGAAAGGTTCATTTTTAGTATCGATACCTGCTCAAATGAGGATCTAGTTCAGATACTAGTTTAAGCATCGATTAGTATCAGATTTTCGTTACGTCCTGAGAGGAGGAGACAGGATAACCACTCTGCCGCCGCCTTTTCATCCATTATACAAAATAAAGACATTGACTTGTTCTTGTCAGTGTCAAACAAAATGGAGGCTTTTGACAGTTTTGAGTAATTCTCCATTTTCAAATCAATCCTCGTCCGAACGCTGTCATCTCTGCCCTTTATCCTCCAACACGAACCAGTGCAACCACGAGGAAGCACCAGCACCAAAAACCATCTCAGTATTTATACTCCAAATACTTCAGTTTTCAGCTGGAGTTTACTGAGTAACTTTCCTCATCTGTTCTAATGTTTCCTCATCACGAACAGACCTGGAGCTGTGTTTGTTTCGTTCATTTTGTTTCATGTTTAAACACACAAAAAACCCCCAGTTCTTCTCTCAAACTGAAAACACTCTGTTCCACCCTTGTGATGTCATCATGTGGCGATACAGGAAGTGCTCCGCTGTGTTTTTAAACTCCACACACCTTTCATTTCTAGAATCATTTGGATCGTTTCCAGGTCTGTTTTTTGAGGAGGAAACATCTTTAGAACTTTACCTCCTGAGACTCGAGCTCTTTCGTGGCTTTATTAATTTCTCTTTGTATTTTGGCTGATTGGACCTGAGTAAAAACAGATAATTATCCTTTTACATTCTGTAGTTTCTGAGGAAAGTGATGAGGACATCGTTCTACGTTTTAATCATTTTGACAGAACATTTGAATAATAATTTGCTAAAAACTATTTATAGAGCCTGAAACGGCAACATTTGTCCTGAGTAAAAAACAAAATGAGAAACAGGAAGAGAGAAAATAAAATAAAATAATAATCTGAACACTCTAAACTCTTAAAAATATTCTAAATTGAACACTTTTGCATTGTTCTTCTTCTTCTAAAAGTTTGGTCTAAACAACCCAAAATGTGTGGTGCACATATGAGGAGCCAGGTCCCAGGAGGATGAACCCCACAGGATCCAGTTTTGTGTAATATAGAACCTTTAATATCTCTGTAATTACTCCTGTCCACATGAAACTTCTCTGTCAGTTTAAATAAATGAAAGTGAGATTTTTTTCACAATATCTTCAGAAAATGGAGCCGTCGTTCAACCCCAAGACGTGATTGTTGTCTCTCGTCTTTATTTGAGGGACTTTAAAACATCTCAAACCTTACAGCCGTGAACTCTTGTGGTAAATGTGTTTTGTTGGTGTCTCTCCAGGCGTTCTGTGGCTTCTCTCGTCCGGAGGAGCCCAGCGAGAGCCTCTCCGCTGTGGCCACGGGGAACTGGGGCTGCGGGGTGTTCGGAGGAGACGCCCGACTCAAAGGTAAAAGCTTTTGTAATTGTATCGGAACTGAAAAAAGCTGGATCGTATATCCCTCGTATTTGACCTGGAGTCTGATTTATGTTAAATTTTTCTGTATTTTTTTTTCTGTATTTAAGTAGGCGGAGATAGGTGGTAGGTGAAAACTGAAATTTTCACTCAAATGCAGGACAATACAGGATTACTCAAACCACTCTAAATACAACTCTGAGTGAAATAACGAGGAGAAACAGCTTCATGACATGTTAACAATTTACTAAAAAGACAGAGATAAAACAGATAGATTAAAATAAAAACTGTTTTGTTTGTTTTTTTTATAGATTCTTTATTCAGACGAAGGTTTAGTCGTTTTCATCCCTGACAGTTTATGCTGCTCACTAGCGCTCTCCCTCACAGTGGTCACATGGTGTTACTGCAACATGTCCAGCTGATTTAAACAGATTTTGGAGCTTTCTTCATTTCGGTGGAGGCAGGACGACAGCGCCCCCCTGCAGTCCGACTTCTTCAGGAGAGAATCCCAGGTGTGTGAGAGTAAAAAGGCCCCTCGTCCTGGTTTAAAGTTCCATTAGTGAGCAATCGAAACTGTCAGGGAACAAACTAAAACCTTAGTCTGGAAAAAGAATGTATGAAAATAAACGAACAGAAGACCAGATGAACCTTAATGGACTTTTATTTTATTAATCGAAGGGTTTAAACTGATAGAATTTCTTAGATTGTGCATAAATGTCCCTGGATTTTGGAGTTTACAGCGTCGAGTCAAACGTCTGAACTCACTTTCTCCTTTATATTTCCATGATTCTTTACGCTGTTGATTCTCACTGAAGCATCAAAACTATGAACCGCAAACAAAAATAAACTCTAAATAACTCAGAACTTGATTTAGATTTAAAAATATAAATTAAAATATCCACTGTCTGTGTTGAACCTGGTTTGTACTTCTGGCCCTTCTTCATGAAGCTCAAAGGTTTGCAGATAAAATATACTAAATATTTAATTCAGCTATTTTTTTCTCTCTGCTAAATAACTCCATATATGTTACTTCATATAGTCGATGTTTTCTGTGTCTATATAAAATGTGGAAAGTAGTAAAAATACATTTTAAAAAAGCATTGAATGAGGATGTGTCCAAACTCGTGACGTATTCTGAACTCAGCGCTACTTCCTGTATTTTTGTACTTTTCTTCTCAACTTTCTACTTTACAAACTGACACTTAACTGATTAAAACTAAAAATATTTAGCACAGGTTTTATCCACCAAAACAAGTCAGACCTAGAAAAACTTTAAAGACTTTAAAGACTTTAAAGGTCCGATATTACATCAAATTTACTCTTTAGAGCTTTAAGTCATGTTTTAAAGCTGTTAACGCCTCAAAAAACAGACTGGAGTTGTGTTTTGTTTCATTCTCACATGTTTGAGTAACACTTTAATTAGTCAAAAAGTCAAAACGCTCTGTTCCACCTTGTGATGTCATCAAGTGGTAGTTTTCAACCATTTCAACAGCTCCTTTTACCTTTAGTTCAGTCGAGATAAGCGGCAACTCCAGAAACTTAAATTAAATCCAGATGATTCTAGTGAAGGTGTGTGGAGTTTAAAAACACTTCCTGTATCACCACTTGATGACATCACAAGGTGGAACAGAGTGTTTTCAGTTTGAGAGAAGAAGGCTCAGTAAACGCCACATTTTTCGTATCGTATTGTGCGTTTGAACACATCACAAACCCACAGCTCGTTGTAAAAAAACCCGAGCTTGGGCCAAACCTCGTCTCCATTCATCTTCTGAAATGTGGACCTTTACTTATTCATCTGTAACATCTCCAAACCTTAAAATGCTCTGTTCCACCTTGTGATGTCATCAAGTGGGAGTTTTCAAACCATTTAACAGCTGCTTTTTTACCTTTAGTTCAGTCGAGATTAGTGGCAACTCCAGATTCGCTGAAATGATCCAAGCGATTCTAGAAATGAAGGTGTGTGGAGTCTAAAAACACTTCCTGTATTACCACTTGATGACATCACTAGGTGGAACAGAGTGTTTTCTGTTAAAGAGAAGACCTCAGCGCTCTGCAGTTTTATTTTGCGTGTTAAACATGTGAAATTAAAGGCAGCTCCAGGTCTGTTTGTGACGAGGAAAACGACATCAGCTCGGATCTGAAAACCCGCGCTTCACGAGGTAACGTCAGGTCAGTAAACGCCACATTTTTCGTCTCGTGTCGTGCGTTTGAACACATCACAAACCCACAGCTCGTCGTACAAACCGAGCTCGGGCCAAACCCCGTGTCTCCATTCATCTTCTGAAACGTGGACATTTACTTAAGTGGCTCCGGTCTCCTCCTCCTATCGACCCGACCTCGAGCTGATCGCGTTTCATTAAGACCGGGATCGATGGCGGCCGGAGTCCATCGGTCAGAGGGAGGGAGCGTCCGCGGCGCCGTCCCCGTCCCGTGCGCTCTCGTCCGGCGTTTGCAGCGAGCGGCACCTGAGACGTGACAGCTGGAGTAATGGAACAGACCGGGCCAATTATAGAAGGTGACGTTACGTTTGGCGTCAAAGATGAGCGGTGGAACGTGGCGGGGAGATGAGGGGTTGCCAGGTTGGGAGAAATGATTTAAGATTAGCTGTTTTTAAAAGCAAAAATGGAGAGAAGTAGAGAGAAGTGAATCTGAAAAATACTGTTGTTGGATCAGAGAATCGGTTTACAAATATCGGATCAGTCTATTTCCTGGTCGGACCTGAGAAATGAACAGCGACATAAAACATCTGGACTGTTTTTGTCTTATTTTTGTATAACGCTGTTTTCAGTCTCTGCTTTAGTATCGCTGATATCGGAAATCAGCAGATACTTGAAGTTATAGTATCGAAATCGGTATCGGAACTGGACAAACTGGTGCATCCCCACGAACTAAGTATAAATAATTATTCCAAACTATACATTTAAGTTCTAAATATTAAAAGTGTGAAGGCTAATGTGTCCAGAAATGTTCAACAAAACACTGTAAAGCCCCAGTACGCAACTTTTTATCCAGAAATATACCAAAATATAAGTCTATTTTTACATTTGTTTGTGTTTATTGCTCGGAAAAACCTCAAAAACATGCGTCCTTACAGTGAGCGGGCTCGCCTCTCCACAAAACTGACTCTTATGTGACCTGCTCCTGCGTTTTTCCATGGAGTTGTTCCTTTGACAATAATATTCCACAGTACAGCTTTAAACCCGTCTGTCTCCATGGAGAGTTATGTAACTTCACCGGTGGAACAGCCACAACCTGCTCGACAAAAATATGTCTCCGTAGAGATATATTTTAATGCCACTGCGGAACATTCCAGGAGAAAGAAATCACCTCCAACAGAGTCAAACGAGCAAGTGACAGGTCAGATCTGTGGAGAGACGATCTCTCCTCACAGTGAAAATGTTTTTTTTAGGTGTTCTGACCCCGATCGGGCTGTGAAAAGTATCGAGAAGAAGATACTAATCGATACTAGAGCTAGTTATCGAAATTAGATACTCACTTTATACAAAACTAGATCCTAATTTTATACAAAGTAGATCCTCATTTTTATATAAAACTAGATCCACATTTTTATACAAACTAGATCCTCATTTTATATAAAAACTAGATCCACATTTTATACAAAGTAGATCCTCATTTTTATATAAACTAGATCCACATTTTTATACAAACTAGATCCACATTTTTATATAAACTAGATCCACATTTTTATACAAACTAGATCTACATTTTTATTTAAACTAGATCCACATTTTTATATAACTAGATCACATTTTTTAATAAACTAGATCCACATTTTTATATAAACTAGATCCACATTTTTTATATAAACTAGATCCACATTTTTATATAAACTAGATCCACATTTTTATACAAACTAGATCCACATTTTTATATAAACTAGATCCACATTTTTATACAAACTAGATCTACATTTTATTTAAAACTAGATCCACATTTTTATATAAACTAGATCCCACATTTTTATATAAACTAGATCCTAATTTTATACAAAGTAGATCCTCATTTTTATATAACTAGATCCACATTTTTATACAAACTAGATCCTCATTTTTATATAAACTAGATCCACATTTTATACAAAGTAGATCCTCATTTTTTATATAACTAGATCCACATTTTTTATACAAACTAGATCCACAATTTTTATATAACTAGATCCACATTTTTATACAAACTAGATCTACATTTTTATTTAAACTAGATCCACATTTTTATATAAACTAGATCCACATTTTTATAATAAACTAGATCCACATTTTTTATATAAACTAGATCCACATTTTTATATAAACTAGATCCACATTTTTTATACAAACTAGATCCCATTTTTATATAACTAGATCCACATTTTTATACAAACTAGATCTACATTTTTATTTAAACTAGATCCACATTTTTATATAAACTAGATCCCATTTTTTATATAAACTAGATCCACATTTTTTATATAAACTAGATCCACATTTTTATATAAACTAGATCCACATTTTATATAAACTAGATCCACATTTTTATATAAACTAGATCCCATTTTATATAAACTAGATCCACATTTTTATATAAACTAGATCCACATTTTATAATAAACTAGATCCACATTTTATATAAACTAGATCCACATTTTTATATAAACTAGATCCACATTTTTATATAAACTAGATCCACATTTTTATATAAACTAGATCCACATTTTTATACAAACTAGATCCACATTTTATATAAACTAGATCCACATTTTTATATAAACTAGATCCACATTTTTATACAAACTAGATCCACATTTATATAAACTAGATCCACATTTTTATATAAACTAGATCCACATTTTTATACAAACTAGATCCACATTTTATATAAACTAGATCCACATTTTTTATAAACTAGATCCACATTTTTATATAAACTAGATCCACATTTTATTATAAACTAGATCCACATTTTATATACAACTAGATCCACATTTTATATAAACTAGATCCACATTTTTATATAAACTAGATCCACATTTTATATAAACTAGATCCCTCATTTTATACAACTAGATCCACATTTTATATAACTAGATCCTCATTTTATACAAACTAGATCCCCATTTTTATACAAACTAGATCCACATTTTATATAAACTAGATCCACATTTTATATAAACTAGATCCACATTTTTATACAGACTAGATCCACATTTTTATACAAACTAGATCCACATTTTTATATAAACTAGATCCACATTTTATATAAACTAGATCCACATTTTTATACAAACTAGATCCACATTTTTATACAGACTAATCCACATTTTTATACAAACTAGATCCACATTTTTATTTAAACTAGATCCACATTTTTATATAAACTAGATCCTCATTTTTATACAACTAGATCCACATTTTTATATAAACTAGATCCACATTTTATATAAACTAGATCCACATTTTTATACAACTAGATCCACATTTTATATAAACTAGATCCACATTTTATATAAACTAGATCCACATTTTATATAAACTAGATCCACATTTTTATATAAACTAGATCCACATTTTTATACAAACTAGATCCACATTTTTATATAAACTAGATCCACATTTTTATACAAACTAGATCCACATTTTTATATAAACTAGATCCACATTTTATATAAACTAGATCCACATTTTTATATAAACTAGATCCACATTTTTTATATATCTAAATCTAAATATCTAAAGTATCTAAATGGAGTTTGAAATGTCAGTATCGTGACAGCAGTAGAATATCGTATCGTATCGTCCGCGCACACACCCTGCTGTAGATAAATCCTGGACCCGTGTGCCCTCTGGTCCTCGTGCTCCTCGGCGTAGATCAGCGAGAGTCCCATGCCGAGTCCCAGGAGACGTGTTTAAACGCTCTTTTAAACCCAAGCGGCTAACGAACACCGAGCTACATTTACAAACCGGGTGTGGAGTACTTTGGAGTATTTATGAGTTTAAAGTGATTGAAATTGAGCCGGTGTGATGTTGTCATGGCGACGTGTCGTCCTTTGAGGCTTAATTAGACAAACAGTAGGTGGCGGGCTCCTATAGAAAAACCATCATCACTTCATTAATGTGAGCCACAGGGTTTACGTAAGGGTCAGCGGCTAATCATGTTCTCACGGTGCTAAAATTTTGAACTTTATTTCGATAATAAGGACTACATTTGACTCTTGATACTGATCCCGATACCACGATGATAATAAAACACTTTATTTAGACCATAGAATGTGGTTTTCCATATTAAATGTTCGCACTTTCTTTTCTATTCCCATGTGTCTCTGTGTGATCCCCAGTGTCCAGTACGTCCTATAATTAAGACAAGATGGGATAAAACGAATAAGAAAATGATGAAGTAAATGCAAAAAAACTGACGACGATAAAGCAGAATTAGCTTAGTGTTTATGCTAGCTTTAGCTTTAGCTTTAGCTTCGCTTCACAGCGACATAAACTTGAAATACTAAACCTTTTGTACCTTTTGTGATTGTCTGAGATGAGTCTTTGGATAATTCAGGTGCGATTTAGATTTGATTAAGTTAATATCAGTTTTTGTTGAGGAGACGTCAGTTGCTCTGTCCCTGGATCTGGAGCTGCACCTGGATGGATGGAAACCACAACTCTGGCTGGAGCGGCTGGTTCTTCAGTGACCGTGAGCTGGTCCCAGGTCCCAACAGTTCCAGACGCCTTTGGAAGAACCTTTGGAAGCTAGTGCCTCCAGTGTCCCACTTTGGACCCTAAAAGGGGCCCGTACAGATCACTTTATGCTTTGGAAACACTCTGGGTCCACAGGGACCTGTACCACTTGTCCCAGCCCTGTGTGAACGAGACTATAGTGGTGCATGGGAGTACACGGGTCCCCTGGTTTATCTCGGGGATCACGTTCTAAAAATAACCCACAATAAGTGAAATCCGTGACGTATCAGCTTTATTTTTTTACATTATTCTGTTTCTTGTCTGTAAAACACCACACACTTTATACACTTTTCTCACACATTAACATTTTCTCACATTTCTCTCTTGTTTAAACACAAAGTTCAAACCTTCGTCGGTGCCTTTATCGGTGCAGAACGTTTCATCGACATTGTGGGTTTTGTCGGGGAGAAAACTTGCAAACATACAGCACTTCAGAGTCACACTGATCCAACATTTATGTAAATTTGTCTGACACATTCTGTACTGTACAGGAAAATGGTCACATTTTTTATAGCGCTTTTCTACCTTTCAAGTCTTTCAAAGCGCTTTACAACAAGGAACCAGTCACCCATCCACACGCACATTCACACACCAGTGTACGCAGACACTGGGGGCGAGGTGGGTTAAGTGTCTTGCCCAAGGACACAACGACAGCATTCATCTGTGAGGGTTGGAATTGCACCGCCAACCTTCAAGTCAGTGGATCTAACACTCAACCAATGATGTTTATGTAGAGAGAGGGATTTGAACCGCCAACCTTCGGATCAGTGGACAAACACTCAACCAACTGAGCTACTGTCGCCCAAGACACGGAGGAGACTGATGACAATGGTCTACAGTCCCCTCAGCCAATCAGGACGCAGAACACAATGGTCTACAGTCCCTCAGCCAATCAGGACGCAGAACACAATGGTCTACAGTCCCTCAGCCAATCAGGACGCAGAACACAATGGTCTACAGTCCCTCAGCCAATCAGGACGCAGAACACAATGGTCTACAGTCCCTCAGCCAATCAGGACACAGAACACAATGGTCTACAGTCCCTTTGTTCCGCTGGTTTTACGTTGACACTGGATTGATTCATTTTAATGGGCAGTTGGGGAGTTTTTAAAGTAGAGGTCATTTAAGACTGAGGTTTGGAGCAGCAGACTGGGAGAAATCTGATCTGTTTTTGAGTTAAATGGCAGTGAATCAAAGTGTGTATTGTTATATGGTCAAAATAAATAAATATATTTCTTTAAATATATATTTTCTGTGTAATTTTAGCCCTGCTTTTTGAACTACTACTGCTTCTCAAACGGATGTAACTCACCAAACCTGAGCCCATTTTCCACGAGTTTACTCAGTCTCATTATATTATCCCATCTTTACCTTTAGTATTTCCAAACCCCAAAAACGCCTCATTTTCGTGCTCTCAGGCTCATCTGTGAGATATAAACCTCGGACTCGTTGTTTTTGAGTTTCCTGTATGTTTGTGCATCTGTGCGTCCCCAGCCCTGCTCCAGATGTGCGCAGCTGCAGAGGCGGGACGGGACCTGGCCTACTTCACCTTCGGAGACGCACAGCTCATGACCGACCTCAACGGAATCCACTGTTTCCTCTGTCAACAGCAGAGCACTGTGGGTAAGAATGAGCCTGGACCGGACCGGGACTAGACCGGGACTGGACCGGGACTGGACCAGGACTAGACCGGGACCGGACCAGGACTGAGCCAGGACCGGACCAGGACTAGACCGGACTGGACCGGGACTGAGCCAGGACCGGACCAGGACTGGACCGGGACTGGACCAGGACTAGACCAGGACCGGACCAGGACTGAGCCAGGACTGGACCAGGACTGAGCCAGGACTGAGCCAGACTGGACCAGGACTGGACCAGGACTAGACCAGGACTAGACCAGGACTAGACCAGGACTAGACCAGGACTAGACCAGGACTAAACCAGGTCTAAACCAGG
This sequence comes from Periophthalmus modestus, assembly GCA_019594935.1. Taxonomy (NCBI): domain Eukaryota; kingdom Metazoa; phylum Chordata; class Actinopteri; order Gobiiformes; family Gobiidae; genus Periophthalmus; species Periophthalmus modestus. The sequence continues at coordinate 666,704 of JAIEZT010000038.1, read as the reverse complement.
ACTAAAACCAGGTCTAAACCAGGACCAGGAAGCTAAACAGGACTAAACCAAATATACGGGTTTATTTGCACATTTGACATGTGTCAGATCAGGAGATTTATTTCAAACATTTTAGCAAACATCATTATTATCTGAATTATGTAATATTATCTCCAAATTAGTTAAAGCCTCACTCAGTAACTTTCCAGCCAGATCACAGACTGAAATAAACGTGTTATTGTCTTTGTTCCAGTTTGGACGTTTTTATTGCTCTGAAAATATCTGTCCTTATTCTGAGCGACACTCTTTGGCAGGACGAGCGCCTCCTCCTCCTCTTCCTCCTCCTTCCTCCTCCTCCTGTTCCTCCTCGTCCTCCTCCTCTTCCTCCTCCTCCACCCTCCTCCCCCCACTCCCCCCCCTCCTCCTCCTCTTCCTCCTCCTCTTCCTCCTCCTCCTCCTCCTCCTCCTCCTACTCCTCCCTCCTCCTCCTCCCTCCTCCCTTCTTCCCCCCTCCTCCTCCTCCCTCCTCCTCCTCCTCCTGCTCCCCTCCTTCTCCTCCTCCTCCTCTTCCTCCTCCTTCCTCCTCCTCTTTCTCCTCTTCCTCCTCCTCCTCCTCCTCCTCCTCCTCCTCCTTGTTTCCATGGAAATCTGTTCCTTTGGCTGTAATGTTCCACAGTATGGCATAAAGCGAGAGTTAAGAATGTAACCCTGGTTCTATGAATCTCAAATGGACTTTATCCATCTCCAAAGGTCCAGAATATGGTTTGAACTTTGTGTCTCCATGGAAACTGTCGGGTGACATTATTTTAACTCGTAGTGTGTAGTTTTAACTCATTTATTCTCACGATAATCTTGACGACACGAAACTGAAGCGGCGACGTCCCCCGAGCCGAGCGACGTGAGACTCAGACGTGGACTGACCCTCAGGATGGGTTAGGTAACTGTTCACTGCAGTTTAACGGAGCGTGAACGACGGGCTCCGAGGGGCCCAGGCTCTGGAGGTGAAAGGGTTAATGAGGCAAAACGACTGGAAACATGAGGACAGAGAGTGAGAGAGAGAGAGAGAGTGAGGGAGTGAGAGTGTGATGGAGAGAGAGAGAGTGAGAGTCAGAGAGAGTGAGAGAGAGAGAGAGAGAGTGTGAGAGAGAGTGTTAGAGTGAGAGAGAATGTGTGAGAGAGTGAGAGAGTGTGAGTGTGAGAGAGAGTGAGAGAGAGTGTGTGAGGGAGTGAGAGAGTGTGAGTGTGAGAGAGTCAGAAAGAGTCAGAGAGAGTGAGAGAGAGAGAGAGTGTGAGAGAGAGTGAGTGTGTGAGAGTGTGTGACAGAGAGTGAGAGAGAGTGAGAGTGTGAGAGAGTGAGTGTGAGAGATAGTGAGTGTGAGTGAGAGTGTGAGAGAGTGTGTGTGAGAGAGAGTGAGAGAGAGTGAGTGTGAGTGTGTGACAGAGTGAGAGAGAGTGTGAGAGAGAGTGAGAGAGAGTGTGTGACAGAGAGTGTGAGAGAGAGAGAGAGTATGAGAGAGTGAGAGTGAGTCAGTGTGTATGTGAGACTGAGAGCGTGTGGTGTGGGTGTGTGTGTGTGTGTACAGGTGTGTGTGTGTGTGTGTGGTGTGTGAGAGAGAATGTGCGAGTGAGAGAGAGAGAGTCAGAGTGTGTGTGTGTGTGTGTGTGTGCGCGTTTAGACATTTTTCGTGAGTAGAATCATACTGATGCCTGTTTGTGTTACTTCTAACCCTCTCTCTCTCTCTCTTCTTCTTTCTATCCTCTCTATCACTTCTCTCCCTTTCTCCTGCTTTTTCCTACCATCTTTCCTCCTCTTTCTCTCTCCTTTCCCTCTGTTTTTCCCAACCCTACTCTCTATGTCTCTTCTCTCTCCCTACTTTCTTCCCTCCTCTCTCTCTCCCTCTTACCACACCTCCCTCTCCACATTCTTCTCTCTTTATCTCTCTCACTTGTTCTTTCTCTCTCTGTCTTTCTCCCCTCCCTCTACACTTCCTCTCCATCTCTCTTCCTCTTTCCCACTTTCTCTTTCTCTCCCTCTGTCCCTCATTCTGTCCCTCCCTCTCTCTGCCTCTGTCTATCCCTCTTCCCTCTCTCTCTCTCACCCTTTCCTCCTTCTTCCCTCTCTCTTTCTCTCCCTCATCTCTCTCTTTCTTTCCCCCCCTCTCTCTCTCACCCCTCCCTCCCTCTCTCCCTCATCCCTCTCTTTCTCTCTCTTTTCCAGGTGAGGTGTATTCTCTTTTGGGGCAGTATTACGTCGCTCACATTCAGAACTGCTCCAGTCGTCGTCCTGAAATCAGCCTCTATTCTTTTATCTACAAAAACCTGCGCTCCTCTGGCCCCGCCCCTCACGGCTCCTCCTCCACGGCTCCTCTGGCTCCTCCTCCCACGGCTCCCTCTGGCTCCTCCTCCCACGGCTCCTCTGGCTCCGCCCCTCACGGCTCCTCTGGCTCCGCGCCCTCACGGCTCATCTGGCTCCGCCCCTCACGACTCTATTTCAGCCAAACTATAGACACTTTAAAAGTTTCTAAACTTAAAATTCATCGTAAATTCTGAAATGAAGCTGGAAACAGTGAAACTAAATGAAACATAATGAAACTAAATGAAGCTTCAGTGGAGATTTATCTTTATTATTATTATACACTTAATAATTAAAGAGGGGGTAGTATTTTATGTAGTATTTCATTTTTCACGCTCTCTTTGCTCTTTGTGCTAAGTCCCTCCCCTTCAGACACTGTCACAATCAGCTGCATCTAATGAAACTCCTGCTCATCACACCAGGTTTGTGAAGTCGTAGCGTGTTGTTTTTTGTATTATGTTTTTATATATTTATGGAGGATTGTCGTGTGGAGCGTGGGTGATGGAGGCTTGTGGGCGGAGCCCTCGTACACGCTCGTACAGCTAACTGTACAGAGGGTTAGAATAGGGGCCTGGGAGAGATGGATGACATCTAAAATATTTGGATTTTTAGGTTTTATTGGACAAATATTTACAAAAATGTTGATCCATAATAGTTTTTTTCATTTTATTTACACATATATTGCATAATTTTCAACAAATGATCGTGTTTGTGAGGTTCAGATGTTTTTGATTTGAAAATATAACAAACGTTTCCTCTGACTCTGACGTTTTAAAGATGTTCAGACACTTCTATAAAACTCTGCTCGACTTCTGCCTTGTTTGAAATCTTCATATTTAACTCTCCTCAGATCAGAGTGTTTTTTTTTTTTAGATTTTTAATGGATGAATTTCAATTATATTTTTTCATGTTACTCGATGATTTCAATAAAAAATGGTGAATTTAAACCCTGGTATTTTTATTTTTTAAAAGTCGAAAAAAAAGGTCTATTTCTATTTACTGTATTTGGGACGATAAGTCTCAGTTTTTTCAGTTTGGCCGAGTTTTCGACTCAGATACAACTTATATGTGAAATACATGTTTGTTTCTTCATTATTATGTGTTTTTTGCCTGGTACGACTTATACTCCAGAGTGACTTATACTCCAGAGCGACTTATACTCGTGTACGACTTATACTCCAGAGTGACTTATACTCCAGAGTGACTTATCCTCCAGAGAGACTTATACTCCAGAGAGACTTATACTCCAGAGCGACTTATACTCCAGAGAGACTTATACTCCAGAGAGACTTATACTCCAGAGAGACTTATACTCCAGAGAGACTTATACTCCAGAGAGACTTATACTCCAGAGAGACTTATCCTCCAGAGAGACCTTATCCTCCAGAGAGACTTATACTCCAGAGGAGACTTATCCTCCAGAGAGACTTATACTCCAGAGAGACTTATCCTCCAGAGAGACTTATCCTCCAGAGAGACTTATACTCCAGAGAGACTTATACTCCAGAGAGACTTATACTCCAGAGAGACTTATACTTGAACTCCTCCACTCCTTGCCTCAAGTGGAGGAGTTCAAGTATCTCGGGGTCTTGTTCACGAGTGAGGGAAGGATGGAACGTGAGATTGACAGGCGGATCGGTGCAGTGTCTGCAGTGATGCGGTCGCTGTGTCGGTCCGTTGTGGTAAAGAAGGAGCTGAGTTGAAAGGCAAAGCTCTCGATTTACCTCAATCTACGTTCTACCCTCACCTATGGTCATGAGCTCTGGGTCATGACCGAAAGGACAAGATCACAGATACAAGTGGCTGAAATGAGTTTCCTTCCGCAGAGTGGCTGGGCGCACCCTTAGAGACAGGGGAGGAGCTCAGTCACACGGGAGGAGCTCGGAGTAGAGCCGCTGCTCCTTCACGTTGAGAGGAACCAGCTGAGGCTCGGGCATCTATTCCGGATGCCTCCTGGACGCCTCCCTAGGGAGGTGTTCCAGGCACGTCCTTCCGGGAGGAGGCCCCGGGGAAGACCCAGTACAGGCTGGAGGGACTATGTCTCTCGGCTGGCCTGGGAACACCTTGGGATCCTTCCGGAAGAGCTGGAGGAAGTGTGTGTGGAAAGGGAAGTCTGGGCCTCCCTACTGAAACTGCTGCCTCCGCGACCCGGCCCCGGATAAAGCGGAAGAAAATGGATGATGGACTTATCCTCCAGAGCGACTTATCCTCCAGAGAGACTTATACTCCCTTCCCTACTTTAACGAAACAGATTCAGCGACCAGACTCGCATCTTTATAAAGTAAGTAAAGTAACAGTGTGTATCTGGGTCCCAGGTCAGAAAAGAGGTGGAGATATGAGCCGTTTGTAAAAGTCACTGGAGGCTCCACGTTTACTCTCAGTATAATCAGATTTTCAAAAGCCAAATGTATTTTACCACTGTCAAAAGATAATATATAGAGGATTTTCTAAGAAGAGTTGGGATTGTCATTAATATCTGTAGAACATGCTAAAAAAAAAAAAAAAAAAAAAAATATCAGTTTTTGCCACTGAACTCATCATTTGAAAAATAAAAATGTAATAAAACGTCTTTACTTTGTTGAAATAATGTTCAAAATATCAGAAAAAAAAGTTTCAAACATAAATTGTGCCGAACATTTGACAGAATTCTCCCCAGTGTCGTGTGTATTTGTATTTTTCATCTTTTCTTCACAAATTGTTTCTTTATTAAACTATAGTTTTATATTTACAGCAGATATTTATTCAAACTAAAAACGATGTGAGAATCATAAAAAACACGAGAACGAGCACGAATAATAAACTTCTGATTAAAAGTTCCTCACACTGCTCCCCGATCCACGTTTGTTTAAATGAAACAGTCTTTAGTCTCTCTCTTTTTGTTTATTTACAGGTGAATCTGGAGCCTCACATCTCGAGTCTCAGACTTAAAGGTGAGTCTGTCTCACGTTTGTCATGTGACTTTTTACACCGGGATTTAATGAAGTGTCAGAGAGAGAAGAGACGTGAGAGGAGGAGGAGAGGAGAGGGGGAGGAGAGGAGAGGAGAGGGGGGAGGGGAGGAGGAGAGGAGGAGAAGGAAAAGGAGAGGATGGGAGGAGGAGGAGGGGGGGGAGGAGGAGAGTCTACGGTTTAAAAACCGGTGGCTTTGAATGTTTCCAGTCACGTTTGAGATAAATGTTTTTGTTTTCAAAATATCGTGCAGCAAATGAGCAAAATCTTGTTGTAAACTGTTTTGAGTCGAGTTTACAGTTTCGACTAAAGTGCAGGACTCCAAATATGGAACTCGTCTCCAGATTAGCCGCTGTAACGACCTCGATGAGCTTCATGTGACTGAACTCTGGAGACGTCACACTCGCTCAGTCACTTTTATTGTCTGTGGTTTAAAAACAGAAATTAATATGAATAAGTTTGTGGAGTCGTTCCCAAACTAATAATGAGACGCCTCAGTGTTTTGTGGGTCAAAGGTTTGTCATAGAGTCATCGAGTTTTATTCAGAGTTTTATACAGACTTATAGAGTTATATAGAGCTATACAGAGTTATATAGAGTTTATACAGAGTTTTTATGTGTGAGGAGCCGTCTGTCCTGTGTGAGGAGCCGTCTGTCCTCCTGCGTGAGGAGCCGTCTGTACGGTGTGAGGAGCCGTCTGTCCTGTGTGAGGAGCCGTCTGTCCTCCGGTGTGAGGAGCCGTCTGTCCTCCTGTGTGAGGAGCCGTCTGTCCTCCTGTGTGAGGAGCCGTCTGTCCTCCTGCGTGAGGAGCCGTCTGTCCTCCTGTGTGAGGAGCCGTCTGTCCTCCAGTGTGAGGAGCCGTCTGTCCTCCTGTGTGAGGAGCCGTCTGTCCTCCGGTGTGTGAGGAGCCGTCTGTCCTCCTGCGTGAGGAGCCGTCTGTCCTCCTGCGTGAGGAGCCGTCTGTCCTCCTGCGTGAGGAGCCGTCTGTCCTCCGGTGTGAGGAGGCCGTGTGTGAGGAGTCGTCTGTCCTGTGTGAGGAGCCGTCTGTCCGGTGTGAGGAGCCGTGTGTGAGGAGTCGTCTCCTCAGACTTAACGACGTGTCATGTTTCGTTAAATGAAGGCTGTGGCCTTATTAAACCGCGCTCGGGACAGAGGACAGATTACACACTTTCAGCTTGTGTTTTCATATAAAAGTGAGAGATTTAACTATTGAAGAGAAGTGGATTCAGAAAGTTCATTCATGCAGCTGAAGTTTAAAGCCACAGTGTGTCACTTTTTAGCCCAGAAAATTGACAAAAAAGATATAAACAGCACAGGAAAAATCAAGTCTCAGGGTGAAGCAGCTCGCATCTCCACAAACCTCACTCTGTTTGTTCTGCCTGTTTCCATGGAAATGTTCCTTCATCTGTAACTTTCTCTTTCCAGAGCGACTCATGCAGGTGAGACATCTCCAGAAGAGTTTCACACTGTGGCTTTAATTTCAAAACTAGAACAGGAGCAGATCTGTGCAAAAAATTTAAGGCTTATCATCGTTGAAATGACTGAAATAAATAAATTATTGTTGATTTTAGGGATTGTCGATACAATACCGACATGATACTGATTTAAACACTGATATGATACTGATGACGGATACTGATTTAAACACTGATACGATACTGATATGATTCTGCGGATGATACTGCTATGCGATACTGTATACGCTACTAGGTACCAGATTTTTAGTTTTTCCTGATCCTTTAAGCGCCAAAGTATCGTCATCGTATCGAAAGCAGAACGCAGCTGGATCGGTGCATCCTTATTCCTTCACAGTCCAGCATTACACTTTTCTCCATGTAAACGGAGTCCCACCAGGCGAGTCGTCAAACACGTCAGATCTGTGGAGAGGGCGAGCTCGCCACAGGATGCCATGTTTACAGGGTCATTTTCAGACAATAATAAAACTCCTGCAACTGAATAAATACAAACAGCGAGTTAATGCCTATGGGGATATAGAATGTAGAGTGGGAAAAGGTCCGTAGTGGGTCTTAAATGTGCCAGTA
>JAIEZT010000038.1:607234-659283 GCA_019594935.1 Periophthalmus modestus | reverse complement strand
TTCTTTAAACCTCACAGAAGCCCGTTCAGACGAGGACCTGCTCCATATAGTTCGAATATTTCAGATTTATATTTTATTTTAAATGTGTTGCCTGTGTTGAATTTGTGGGAGAATTGTCTGTTTCCTCTTAATGTACAAAATGTAACTAAAACTCAATTGTGGGACCAGTTTAACAGAGCACTCACCCTCGCCATGGTACTTCCGCCCTGTGCCATGGTACTCCGCCCTGCGCCATGGTACTCCGCTGCGCAATGCGCCATGTGGTAACTCCGCCCTACGCCACATGGTACTACTTCCGCCCTACGCCATGGTACTTTCCGCCCTGTGCCATGGTACTCCGCCCTACGCCATGGTACTCCGCCCTGCGCCGTGGTACTCCGCCCTGCGCCGTGGTACTCCGCCCTGTGCCACGGTACTCCGCCCTGCGCCACGGTACTCCGCCCTGCGCCACGGTACTCCGCCCTGAGCCACGGCGCTGGGCCCTGTGTCTTGGCACTTGGCACTGAACCTTATGCTACTGCCCTACACTATGGCACTGGGCCCTATGCTACAGCACTGGGCCCTTTGCTTCGGCCCTGTGCCATGTCACTCGGCCCTTTACCATGGCACCGGGCCCTTTACCACTGGGCCCTTCACCACGGCGCCGGGCCCTTTACCACGGCCCTGTACCACGGCACTGGGCCCTTTACCACTGGGCCCTGTACCACGGCGCTGGGCCCTTTACCACTGGGCCCTTTACCACTGGGCCCTTTACCACGGCACCGGGCCCTGTACCACGGCACTGGGCCCTCTACCACGGCACTGTACCACGGCACTGGGCCCTTTACTACTGGGCCCTTTACCACGGCACCGGGCCCTTCACCACGGCCCTGTACCACTGGGCCCTTTACCACGGCACCGGGCCCTTTACCACGGCACTGGGCCCTTCACCATGGCACCGGGCCCTTTACCACTGGGCCCTTCACCATGGCACCGGGCCCTTTACCACTGGGCCCTTCACCACGGCGCCGGGCCCTTTACCACTGGGCCCTTCACCACGGCGCCGGGCCCTTTACCACGGCACCGGGCCCTTTACCACTGGGCCCTTTACCACGGCACCGGGCCCTTTACCACTGGGCCCTTCACCACGGCACCGGGCCCTTTACCACTGGGCCCTGTACCACGGCACCCTTTACCACCACTGGGCCCCTTTACCACGGCACTGCCCTTTACTGGGCCCTTATCCCCAGGCCACTGGGCACGGCAAGGCTGGGCCCTTCCACGGCGCTGGGCCCTTCACCACTGGGCCCTTCACCACGGCGCTGGGGCCCTTTACCACGGCGCTGGGCCCTTCACCACTGGGCCCTTCACCACGGCACCGGGCCCTTTACCACTGGGCCCTGTACCACGGCACTGGGCCCTTCACCACGGCACTGGGCCCTTCACCACGGCGCTGGGCCCTTTACCACTGGGCCCTGTACCACGGCACTGGGCCCTTTACCACAGCACTGGGCCCTGTACCACGGCGCTGGGCCCTTCACCACGGCACTGGGCCCTTCACCACGGCACTGGGCCCTTCACCACGGCGCTGGGCCCTTCACCACGGCACTGGGCCCTTCACCACGGCACTGGGCTCTACGCTACAGCTACACAAGAAATGAATCTATTTTTAGCGGCAGAGGTTTTTTACTCGTGTTGGGCTCGGACTCGTGTCAGAAACACTGTGTCGGGTTTGTACATATGTGACATAAAAGTGTCGTGTGAATGTTCTGTCCACGTAACGATTCATGTTTTAATAAAGACGAGGTTAGATCTGTGGAGTGGAGTCGCCTTTATTTCAGTCAAACATGTCCACAGCAAAAAGAAATGACTCAAGTGTATGAACTTTCTTTTTTACAGACTGTAGTGGAGATATCTGAGCCTTTATTTCACATATTTGACGTCACATATTTGTATATTTTGAAGTAAATGCTAAATAGTCACATTTTTATACAGAAATGTTCCACCTTCAAGTCAAAGAACTTTACACAAAGGAACCGCTCACACATCCACACCAGAGCACACAGGCACAGAGGGGATGAGTGTCCTGCTCAAAGACACGACAACACTCATCTGTGGGAGCTGGAATCGCACCGACAACCTGAGGCTCAGTGGATGTGACAGCTCTACCAACTGAGCCGCTGTCGCCCTGTGTCCACGACCTCTGGGAGAAGAGCAAATGTTCACCTGATGTTTGACTGGTACAAGCAGCAGTAATAGTAGTAGTAGTAATAGTAGAAGTAGTAGTAGTAGTAGTAGTAATAGTAGAAGTAGTAGTAGTAATAGTAGAAGTAGTAATAGTAGTAGTAGTATTAGTAATAGCAGTAATAGTAGTAGAAGTAGTAGTAGTATTTTTAATTTTAGTGTCTTTCTTTGAATGACTTTGTGCATGAATTGTGCTGTAAAAATAAACTTGCCTTGTCTAGTAGTAGTAGTAGTAGTAGTAGTAGCAGTAGTAGTAGTAGTAGTAGTAGTAGTTGTAGTAGTAGTAGTAGTAGTAGTAGTAGTAGTAATAGTAGTAGTAGTAGTAGTAGTAGTAGTCTATATATGTTATAATATATGAAAAGTAGTAGTAATTGGACTAAAAATACAACTGTTAAATATGAATTGAACAATACATCAGGTAAAGATTTGAAATAATTTTGAGCTAAAAAAAAAAAAAATTATAAATAAATAAATACTTTTTTTTTTTTTTTTAATGAAATAAAATCAAATAAAGTTTATAAAAATCTGTCTCGTTCAGATTTAAACTGGTTGAGTTCTGTGACATGGATCTTGACTCTGTCTCTGGTCTGAGCGGATCAGACTCACTTCGGCCCGAGCTTTTCTCAAACTGTAAATCTGTCAATGAGGCAGAAGAAAAGAAGGAAAAACAGGTTTGGTTTTGTTTCTATTTTAAATATTGATGTAAGAAGCTTTTCAAACAGTGATTTTGTCAAATTGTCCCCGGTGAACCACGTCTGCAGCTGTTACGATCCTTAAAGTTACCACAAAAAAACAAGACACACAACACAAAAGTCCTTCTGGTTTAATAAATCATCTCAACTTTAATTAAAACGGATAAAACCATCACCTGAAATCTGTGCGTAATTTGGACTTCACGTTTCCAGTAACGCGCCTCCCGTTTCCTCACGGCTCCTCTCCGCTCCCCTCTCCCCTCTCCCCTCTCCCCTCTCCCCTCTCCCCATTCTCCGCTCCCCTCTCCCTTCTCCCCTCTTCCCGTACCCGCCCCCAGTCCCCCCCGTTCCCCTCTCCCTGCTCTCCCGCTTCCCGTCCCTCGTCCCCCTCTCCCCTCCCTCCCCGTCCCCTCTCCCCTCTCCCCGCTCCCCGTACCCCGTACCCTCCCCTCCCCCCCTCCCCGTCCCCCTCTCCCTCTCCCCCCCCGTCCCCTCTCCTCCTCTCCCCTCTCCCCTCTCCCCTCTCCCCTCTCCCCTCTCCCCCTGTACCCGTCCCCTCTCCCCGTCCCCCGCTCCCCTCTCCCGTACCCGTCCCCTCTCCCCCTCTCCCTGCTCCTTCACATAATGTTATTAGTTTTACGCAGAGGAGGCGGGGGGTTTGTCCAGGGCGCACGGAACATGTCCATGTCCCGCGCGCCTCCGTGTCCACCGTGACAAACCGCAGCGAGGGAGGAGTCAGCGTCCTCCGGGGACACGGGAGGAAGACTCCGCGGAGGTGCACGAGACCAGCTCCTACCCCACACTTCTGTTTTTTTTTTTTTTTTTTTTTTTTTTTGAGAGAGGAGTCTGTGGCGCGCGGGTTGGAGCGGCGCGAGTGGAGAGGGCTGGTTTTACGCGCGGGAGAACGGAGCTGTGATGTGATCCATGGACCGAGCGTCTACGAGCTACAGACCCACTGGAAAGGTGAGAATACTTTTACTTTTCACAATAGCACTGTTTTTTCTGTACCAAAAATGTAAATTCCGTGACGATTTCGGTGCGTAATGGTTCAGATTCTCCGTTAAAACGCTGGTTTTGATTCGCAATTATATCAAATTTTACTTTTCCCGAACTTATTTGACTCTAAACACATGAAATGTTTATTGAAACTATCGAAAACAGCCAGAAAATCAAAAATGTGCCTAGTTTTAAGACTTAAAAATGGACCAGATTCGATGAGGACACGAGCTACAGTTGGGACTTAGACGAGCGAGCGGCGCGTACCACACACTCCGGATTAAATGAAGATTAAGAAACATTTTGAGCTTTGTTTAATTTTAATAATAATGTAAATGCTCGTGTTTTATCAGGTAGAAGAGGCGTCTTAAAAAAGTATTCTTGATTTGAACCGGACCCTGAAGAAGATGCCGATCCTGACCAAAGAGACGAGCCTGGACAAACAGGTACGAGCCAGCATCTTTATGAGGCTCTGAACAGTTTAAACACTTCAGAATCACTTTGTGTGAGCTTTGGGGCTTTGGTTTGAGTCACGGGACGTTCAGCACCACGGACAGAGACACGTGTAGTTCCTCAAACCGCCGCTAGAGGCAAAGCTCCGCGAGTGAAAACAGAGTCCGGACAGAGGAGGGACTGGGACCTTTAAAACAAATCAGTTTATACCTCCATAAAAATGAATTTAGACAATATTTATCACAAAATGTTATTAAAGTTCCATGTTTTAGCTTTAATATCCAGTTTGTATCTCGTTGATTTCGTTTTATTTCAACATTTCACTGCAGAAACAGGTTTTAAAGGTTTTAAAGGTGTTCTGTGTAACTTTCATGATGAGGCGTCTGTCACCTGCTCATCTCCATGGAGATTTAATTAAATAAACTTGTTTTTTGTCATGGAGACAGTCGACGGACCGTGACTGTAACCAGGCAGGCCTGTAGCTACTAGGTACACGTCAGATCTGTGCAGAGGTGACCCCACTCGCATTAAGAATCTGTGCTTTTCAATGTCATTTTTATTTATTTATTTAATTCTCCTGCTGTATTTATCCAACCACGACACAAACTCACCACAGACATTTTAGCTTCGTCTAACACTACAGGAGTAAAGGAGGGCGGGAGGGCATCTGGTGCAAAAGGACAGTAATATTTATAGAGCAAAGTGACTGATGTTTGTCAGAAAAAAACAAAAAACAATCTGATTATTTTACTCCAAATTGTTCAGACGTCGCAGCAGACACAGGGGGATGGGAGGGCATCTGACACACACGAACACAGGAGCAATATTAAAAGGGTAAAGTGTTGTAAGTGTCTTGCCCAAGGACACAACCGCTATTGTCCAAACTTTGATTCACTAAAAAAGGCAGAAAAACGTAATGAAACATTACACAGTCACCTTTAATACACCTTTAATACTCCTTTAATACATCTTTAATACGCCTTTAATACGCCTTTAATACGCCTTTAATACGCCTTTAATACACCTTTAATACACCTTTAATACTCCTTCAATACACCTTCAATACACCTTTAATACGCCTTTAATACGCCTTTAATACGCCTTTAATACGCCTTTAATACGCCTTTAATACACCTTTAATACGCCTTTAATACACCTTTAATACACCTTTAATACACCTTTAATACGCCTTTAATACACCTTTAATACACCTTTAATACACCTTTAATACCCCTTTAATACGCCTTTAATACACCTTTAATACGCCTTTAATACGCCTTTAATACACCTTTAATACGCCTTTAATACACCTTTAATACACCTTTAATACACCTTTAATACGCCTTTAATACGCCTTTAATACGCCTTTAATACGCCTTTAATACGCCTTTAATACACCTTTAATACACCTTTAATACGCCTTTAATACACCTTTAATACACCTTTAATACACCTTTAATACGCCTTTAATACACCTTTAATACACCTTTAATACACCTTTAATACACCTTTAATACTCCTTTAATACGCCTTTAATACTCCTTTAATACACCTTTAATACGCCTTTAATACACCTTTAATACACCTTTAATACACCTTTAATACTCCTTTAATACACCTTTAATACTCCTTTAATACACCTTTAATACGCCTTTAATACACCTTTAATACACCTTTAATACACCTTTAATACTCCTTCAATACACCTTTAATACTCCTTTAATACACCTTTAATACGCCTTTAATACACCTTTAATACACCTTTAATACACCTTTAATACTCCTTTAATACACCTTTAATACACCTTTAATACACCTTTAATACGCCTTAATACACCTTTAATACACCTTTAATACACCTTAACCTTACACACCTTTAATACTCCTTTAATACGCCTTTAATACGCCTTTAATACACCTTTAATACACCTTTAATACACCTTTAATACTCCTTTAATACACCTTTAATACACCTTTAATACTCCTTTAATACACCTTTAATACTCCTTTAATACACCTTTAATACACCTTTAATACACCTTTAATACACCTTTAATACACCTTTAATACACCCTTAATACTCCTTTAATACACTTTTAATACACCTTTAATACACCTTTAATACACCTTTAATACACCTTTAATACACCTTTAATACACTTTTAATACACCTTTAATACACCGTTAATACACCTTTAATACACCTTTAATACACCTTTAATACACCTTTAATACTCCTTTAATACACTTTTAATACACCTTTAATACACCTTTAATACACTTTTAATACACCTTTAATACACCGTTAATACACCTTTAATACACCTTTAATACACCTTTAATACTCCTTTAATACACTTTTAATACACCTTTAATACACCGTTAATACACCTTTAATACTCCTTTAATACACTTTTAATACACCTTTAATACACCTTTAATACACCTTTAATACACCTTTAATACACCTTTAATACGCCTTTAATACACCTTTAATACACCTTTAATACTCCTTTAATTCACCTTTAATACACCTTTAATACACCTTTAATACACTTTTAATACACCTTTAATACTCCTTTAATACAGCTTTAATAGTCCTTTAATACACCTTTAATAGTCCTTTAATACACCTTTAATACACCTTTAATACACCTTTAATACACCTTTAATACTCCTTTAATACACTTTTAATACACCTTTAATACACCTTTAATACACCTTTAATACACCTTTAATACACCTTTAATACTCCTTTAATACACCTTTAATACTCCTTTAATACACCTTTAATACTCCTTTAATACACCTTTAATACACCTTTAATCTCAGTTTGTGGTATCATCTTGTTTTATGTTTTTTGTTGCTGTCCTGAAAAACGTCTTAAATCATCAGAGGAAGTACAAAAATGTCAGACTGTCAGATTCGGAGCCTCGTCTCGTGACGCTGCAGCGACTGTAAAATGGCGTCAATAAAACGATCCAGGGCTTTTAGAGAAATAACCAGACGAGTTTAATCAGAGAAAGAGCAGCACGAGTCACTGCCAGGAGCCTGGAGCCTGGAGCCTGGAGCCTGGAGCCTGGAGCCTGGAGCCTGGAGCCTGGAGCCTGGAGCCTGGAGCCCGGAGTCTGGAGCCTGGAGCCAGGAGCCAGGAGCCTGGAGTCTGGAGCCAGGAGCCAGGAGCCTGGAGTCTGGAGCCTGGAGCCAGGAGCCAGGAGTCTGGAGCCTGGAGCCAGGAGCCAGGAGCCTGGAGTCTGGAGCCTGGAGCCAGGAGCCAGGAGCCTGGAGTCTGGAGCCAGGAGCCAGGAGTCTGGAGCCTGGAGCCAGGAGCCAGGAGCCTGGAGTCTGGAGCCTGGAGCCAGGAGCCAGGAGCCTGGAGTCTGGAGCCTGGAGCCAGGAGCCAGGAGCCTGGAGTCTGGAGCCTGGAGCCAGGAGCCAGGAGTCTGGAGCCTGGAGCCAGGAGCCAGGAGCCAGGAGCCTGGAGTCTGGAGCCTGGAGCCAGGAGCCAGGAGCCTGGAGTCTGGAGCCAGGAGCCAGGAGTCTGGAGCCTGGAGCCAGGAGCCAGGAGCCAGGAGCCTGGAGTCTGGAGCCTGGAGCCAGGAGCCAGGAGCCTGGAGTCTGGAGCCAGGAGCCAGGAGTCTGGAGCCTGGAGCCAGGAGCCAGGAGCCTGGAGTCTGGAGCCTGGAGCCAGGAGCCAGGAGCCAGGAGCCTGGAGTCTGGAGCCAGGAGCCAGGAGCCTGGAGCCCGGAGTCTGGAGCCTGGAGTCTGGAGCCAGGAGCCAGGAGCCAGGAGCCTGGAGCCTGGAGCCAGGAGCCCGGAGTCTGGCCCCTGATTTGTGGATAGTGTAGGAGCTGTGTCTGTGTGTAGTTTGCGTGTTCTCTCTGTGTCTGGGTGTGTGTGTGTGTACTTTGCATGTTCTCCGTGTGTGTGCGTGTTGTTTGTGTGTTCTGTGTGTGTGTGTGTGTGTGTAGTTTGCATGTTCTCTGTGTGTGTGTGTAGTTTGTGTGTTCTCTGTGTGTGTGTGTGTGTGTGTGTGTAGTTTGTGTGTTCTCTGTGTGTGTGTGTGTAGTTTGCATGTTCTCTGTGTGTGTAGTTTGCGTGTTCTGTGTGTGTGTGTGTGTGTGTAGTTTGCCTGTTCTCTCTGTGTGGGGGTGTGGTGTGTGTGTGTGTGTAGTTTGTGTGTTCTGTGTGTGTGTAGTCTGCGTGTTCTGTGTGTGTGTGTGTAGTTTGCATGTTCTGTGTGTGTGTGTGTGTGTGTAGTTTGTGTGTTCTCTGTGTGTGTGTGTAGTTTGCATGTTCTCTGTGTGTGTAGTTTGCGTGTTCTGTGTGTGTGTGTGTGTAGTTTGCGTGTTCTCTCTGTGTGTGGGTGTGTGTGTGTAGTTTGTGTGTTCTGTGTGTGTAGTTTGCGTGTTCTGTGTGTGTGTGTGTAGTTTGCGTGTTCTGTGTGTGTGTGTGTGTGTGTAGTTTGCATGTTCTGTGTGTGTGTGTGTGTGTGTGTGTGTAGTTTGCGTGTTCTCTGTGTGTGTGTGTGTGTAGTTTGCATGTTCTGTGTGTGTGTGTGTAGTTTGCGTGTTCTCTGTGTTTGTGTGTAGTTTGCGTGTTCTGTGTGTGTGTGTGTGTGTAGTTTGCGTGTTCTCTGTGTGTGTGTGTGTGTGTGTAGTTTGCATGTTCTCTGTGTGTGTGTAGTTTGCGTGTTCTATGTGTGTGTGTAGTTTGCATGTTCTCTCTCTGTGTGTGATGTTTGCGTGTTCTCTGTGTGTGTGTAGTTTGCGTGTTCTCTGTGTGTGTAGTTTGCGTGTTCTCTGTGTGTATGTATGTAGTTTGTGTGTTCTGTGTGTGTGTAGTTTGCGTGTTCTCTGTGTGTATGTATGTAGTTTGTGTGTTCTGTGTGTGTGTGTAGTTTGCGTGTTCTCCCTGTGTCTGGGTGTTTTTTTTCAGGAGTCAAATACAGAAGAAAAAAAAGGAGAAGAGAAAGACACGAAAGAGAGAGGGGGATGAGAGGAAAGAAAGACAGAAGGAAAGAAGAGGGGGTGAAAGAGGAGAGACAGAAAAAGAAAGAGAGAATGAGAGGGTGGAAGGATGGAAGTGAGGAGTCAAACCCACGACCTCCTGGTGAGAGGGAGGACACAGGCTAACCACTCTGCCACAGTCACAGAACCTGCTCCTGTCAGAGCTCGGGAGTCAAACCCACGACCTCCTGGTGAGAGGGAGGACTAGTTCTTGGTGTAAATAATTTGTTCCTTTGGCCTGAGCGCCGTGACTTCGCCGCCGTGACTTCGCCGCCGTGACTTCGCCGCCGTGACTCCGCCGCCGTGACTTCGCCGCCGTGACTCCGCCGCCGTGACTCCGCCTCCAGACGCTGTGGATCTCGTGGAGCTTCGTTAACGACGGTTTAATTAAAGCCTCGTTTGGTCCTGTTTTCTTCAAAGCTTCTGTGATGAATAATTAAGCTCAGATCTCATTATGTGTCTGGACTCAGTATAGACAGAGTCACTAATGCGTCTCACATGTTTCTGCACACACATGTTTTTAAAGTGCATTACGGGACTTTTCTGTTTGAGCGTGCGCCACCTGCTGGACTGGGGTGGAACCAGTTACTTCTGTTACGTCTGTTTCCTCGTCACAAACCTGGAGTTGTGCTTTTGTGCTTCATTAACACCCAGACAAACCTGTAGATTTACGCTGAGTTCTTCTCTCAGACTCAAATCACTCTGTTCCACCTTGTGATGTCATCAAGTGGTGATACAGGAAGTGCTCCACTGTGTTTTTAAACCCCACATACCTTCATTTCTAGAACAATTTGGATGATTTCAGACCTGGAGTTGTGTTTTGTTTCTGCAGATTTAGACTGAGCTCTTCTCTTTAACTGAAAACACTCCGTTCCACCTTGTGATGTCATCATGTGGTGATACAGGAAGTGCTCCACTGTGTTTTTAAACTCCACACATCTTCATTTCTAGAATCATTTGGATTTTATTTCAGCTTCTGGAGTTGCCACTTATCTCGACTGAACTAAAAGTAAAAGAAGCTGTTAAAATGGTTGAAAAGTACCACTTGATGACATCACAAGGTGGAACAGAGCATTTTGAGCTTTGGAGATGTTACTCAAACATGTGTGAATGAAACAAAACACAACTCCAGGTCTGTTTTTGGCGCGTTAACGGCTTTAGAACATGGTTTAAATCTCACAAGAGTCAGTTTTGTGTAATTTAGAACCTTTAAGTAAAAGTACCAATACCGGAATAAAAGTAAAAGTATCACATGGAAAAATCTACTTAAGTAAAAGTATTAAAGTACCTGTTTAAAAATGTAAGAGGAGCGTTGTAGCTGAAAAGACGGGGGGGTCGGGGGAAACACAAATATTCATGAATCACACAGTTTCGCTCGTTTCCTGTTACGTCACGAGTCGGAGCAGGAATAGAACCACCAACCTCCCTGTTTTATTTCAGTTTATAATCTGTTCTGTTGTCCACAGGAGCTGCCGAAGGTCCCGGTCCCTCCTCTGGATAAGACTCTGGACACGTATTTAAAATGTGTCCAGCACCTCGTCTCCGAGGACCAGTTCAGGAAAACCAAAGCCGCCGTGGACAAGTTCGGCGCCCCCGGTGGAGTGGGGGAGCTACTGCAGAAGAAACTGCAGGAGAGGAGGGAGAAGACAGAAAACTGGGTGAGACTCACACACTTTACATTATTTTCAGAAAGTAAATGTGCTGCAGTCTCTCTAAAATGTAGCAGGAGGCACTGCTCTGTCTTATTCTCGGGTGTTTTCATCAGAAATCTAAAAACATCCATAAATGTTTTGGGTTTTTTGGTGTTTTTTTCCCTGATCATTCTCCCGCTGTATTTATCCAGCCACAGCACAACATCTGGGAGGGCATCTGACGCACCATGACATCTACACATTAATTAGAGACATTATTATTCAGAGACATATATTGAAGAGAAAGGACGTCTTTTTGTCCAAACTTTGATCCACACAAACATCTTTCACAGCGTCGTCGTGGCTTTTATAAAGACTGATGAGAGCGTCTGCGGCTCGGGCCACGGTCCAGGGTCCAGTCTGATCCATCACGGCCCACTCTGCCTTCACTAAAATGGGCGTCTCAGTCTGATGCCCCCATGAGGAGGTCCCAGAGTCCAGGGGCCGACAGAGAACATGAGGTTTATCCAGACGTCCTGCCCACATAATCAGACACGAGTGAAGAGGGAGAGTGCAGCCTGTAAAAACACAGACCAGAGAAGATTCAGGACAAAACCAGCAGGAAACTCGCTCTAAACCAGACTTAATGCTACACTGTGGAACTTTTCTACACCACCTGCTTTTTATTGCTTATCCCTTGAATGTTCTACAGCAGGACACTAAACTTATCTTGTAAATACAGTGTTCTCTCGTTTATCGTGGGGGTTATGTTCCAAAAATAACCTGCAATAGGAGAAATCCAGGAAGTAGAAAACTTGATTTATTACATTTGTGATGAGCCGTGTTGAGACCTGAGTGTGTTTGCACTGCCAGCCTCTGTGTGGCGCTGTGCTTCCTGTTGGGTCGTGCTGGATGTGCCCAGGTGTGCGACTTTAGGCCGAGTTAAGGCTGTGATGGTGCCACAGAGCAGAGGCTCAGATTTTGACTGTGGTTGTGCAGAAAAAGGCCATAAAAAGGATTCTTCACTGAACACGTGTGACTCTTTAACCACAGGCTCTAACACCTCTGGACTCTGTTTGTCACGGAGCCACTGGCTGCTACAACATTTATTCTGTGTCTGATCCTCGTGGGACGTGGCTCCTCAGGACGACACGTTTTGGGTCTGGGCCACAATGCAAATGTTTAGAAGAACAACAACAATGCAAAACTGTTCAATTTACAATATGTTTAAGAGTTTAGAATGTTCAGAATATTGTGTTAATATTATTATATATTTTTTGTAAGGCTCCTGTCTCTCGCTCCTCTGCAGATCTTCACATGAGCCACATTGATCCAACTGTTTTTGCTCAGGACAAATGTCTCTTAATAGTTTTTACAAATTATTATTCAAATGTTCATCAAAATTATTAAAACGTCGAACGGATGTCCTCATTTTTAAATCAGCCAACAAAAACCCAAACACTAAAAACACATTTATAATCCTACATTTTTCACTTTTACTGTGAGTGAGCATGCCTCTCCACAGATCTGACCTGTACTTTGGCTCTCGCCTCTTTAATATTATACACTGAAGTTAATATTCTGCTCTGATTCAATCACAGGGCAAGACTCTCCACAGATCAGACCTGTAAACTGAAATAGAGCCCAACACCTCCTTGTTTTAATTTAGATAAATTAAAAGACACACTGTGGAACATTTTAGTAAAAGCAATAAATCTCCATAGAGACAAGCAGGAAGTGAAGCTTAAAGCAGAAAATGCAGATTTTAAAAAACAAAATCAGGACTTAACATGTCTGAAGGACGAAGTTTTAGGTTTAAATTAGAACAAAACCAGGATTAAACCAGAACTAAACCAGGACTGAACCGGAACTAAACCAGGACTAAACCAGGACTAAACCAGAACTGAACTGGAACTAAACCAGGACTAAACCAGGACTAAACCAGGACTAAACCAGAACTAAACCAGGACTGAACCTCGTGGTCTGTAGATACTCGTGAGTGTGAAAACGCTTTGTCCTGAGTGAACCTGAGTGACTTTAGTATGTGTGTGTGTGTTCTCAGGTGTACAGAACTTAAACTTTAGTATGTGTGTGTGTTCAGAACTTAATCTTTAGTATGTGTGTGTGTTCAGAACTTAAACTTTAGTATGTGTGTGTGTGTTCTCAGGTGTACAGAACTTAAACTTTAGTATGTGTGTGTGTTCAGAACTTAATCTTTAGTATGTGTGTGTGTTCTCAGGTGTTCAGGACTTAATCTTTAGTATGTGTGTGTGTTCAGAACTTAATCTTTAGTATGTGTGTGTTCAGGTGTACAGTTACTGGCTGGAGGACATGTACCTGAACAATCGTCTGGCTCTCCCTGTGAACTCCAGTCCAGCCATGGTGTTTCCCAAGCAGAACTTCAGAGACCAGAGGGACGCGCTCAGGTAAATGTTCCGTATACATGCTTTAATAGAGTCATGGTTTGTACATGTCTGTGAGCGACACCAGACACTTTAGGCTGGAGGAGCTGGAGGAGCTGGAGGAGCTGGAGGAGCTGGAGGAGCTGGAGGAGCTGGAGGAGCTGGAGGAGCTGGAGGAGCTGGAGGAGCTGGAGGAGCTGGAGGAGCGTGTGCTGAGGTCTTTAGTGTAGATGTTACCTTCACATGTTCATTTAGAGCTTTTCCTTTAAACTAGTTTAAATGTGGTTCGTCCCCGTAGTGATTTATAAAAGCTAATGTGGAATTATTCTTTTACTGGAGTCTCATTTTGAGCAACATTTTTAGTCGAGATTGGATGAATTTCGTTGTTTATTTTGGGGTTTATTGGGCGTTATTTTGAGTTTATTTCTTCATTTTTTAGTTTATTTTCTTCATTTTTTTGAGTTATTTTGAGTTTTTGTCGTGATTTTTTTTTTAGTTATTTTGAGTTTATTTATTTTGTTTTTGTCATATTGAGGTTTTTATTTTACTTATTTTGAGGTTGTTGGTTTTTTTGTTTTTTTTGTTTGTATTTTTGTTTTTGTTTTGTTTTAGTTATTTTTAATTTTTATTTTTTTTTACCCTATTTTTTTATTTTTTGCTAAACCGCCCCCCCTCTCTCTGTCCCTGCTGCTGTCAGACTCATTTTGGTCTTAAATGTTCGTATTAACCCTCTACATGATCCTGGGGTTCTTCTTTTTTTTTTTCTTTTTTCTTAGATATTTTTATTTTATTTTTATTTTGTTATTTTGAGTCCATTTTTATTATTATTATTTTTCTTTCTTTTTTTTTTTTTTTTTTGAGTTCATTTCTTGAGTAATTTTGAGTTTGTTTTTTATTTATTTTATTTAAAGTAAGTTATTTTTAGTTTATTTTGATTTTATTTTTTTTTTCATTTTAAGGATTTTTTATTTTATTTTGAGTTTTTTATTTGAGTTTACTTTATTTTTTATTTTTTTTTAGTTATTTTATTATTTTTATTTATTTTTTTATTATTTTGAGTTTATTTAGATTTTTATTTTTATTTTTTTTTAATGTTATTTTGAGGGGTTTTTTTGTCTGTGTAAAAACTGTGTCCCTGCTGCTTCAGACTCATGTTGGTCTTAAATGTTTGTATTAACCCTCTGCATGATCCTGGGGTTTTTATTTCACGTCTGTGTCTGTAAATCAACATATGAACATTAATAACAGACACATCAGGTCCTTCTGTCCCCGACGTCGCTCCTGCTAGCGTTAGCATTGACAGCGTTGCTCCCTTTTAAACAAGTCGTGTGGGAAGAGGCGTTACCTACAACAGCCTCGCTCCTGATTGGCTCTTTGGTTGCTATGATACTTCCAAATATGAACCTAACCTCCAGATTAACCTGCTCTGGCCTCGATGATGAGCTTCATTTGGACGTCACACTCACTTAGTCCACTTCTTCTTCCAGTCTATTGTGGAACGTCCACAGACAGAGAAGGGGCTGAACTTTGCTCCAGTTTTTATTTACAGTAATTACAGAGATATTAACCATAAACCAGGTCCACGCAGAGAACTCCCCCCTCAGGATTCTCAGTTTAAATCCATGAACCTGCTGTGTGGTACCTCCAGCTCTGCCTCTAATCAAACCCGACCTGACAGCCTCCACCTGCCCCCGTCAAACGGCCCCTGGTTAGTCCGAGTTTAGTCCCGGTTTAGTTCTCGGTCTTCTCCCTCTCCTCTTCTTGGTTTTTATCGATCTGATTTTGAAGGTAGTAACCAGGAGACAAATGAGCCTCGTGCTTTGACAGGAGCAGAGGTATCTCGTCCTCTGGTCTCTAACCCAATTACACCCGAGTCCATGGAGCTGACAGGACGGGGACAAAATGGGATTATACCACACCGGCTATTTATAACAACACAGGGCCAATTTAATTAAAGGTGCACTGCGAAACTTTTCTGATGACGGGTGTCTGTGGGTTTTATAGTGATGAAAAACAAGCACGGTTATGTTCAAATGAAATACTGTGCAGGGAAGAGTCCTCAAAATGTCGCCTTTAAGCAATAAATACACCATGGTGATGTTTTTTACTGTAATGTCCCGAAGACTGGCATTAAACCTGACTGTAGCATTTAAATCAGGCCTTTTCCGCAAAATTGACTTTTTAGAGATGTTTCTCCAGATTCTCGTCGTTTCTTCTCGTTGATCCTCTGAAGTCGTATTTGGAGTGATTCACGTTTGAGTTTAATCTTTAATCCACTATTTTCAAGACGCCATTTTGCCGATCTATGACCATTTTCACCTCCACCTATGACACGCCCACTAAGACACGCCCACTAAGACACGCCCACTGTGACGTCCGCACTTCCTTCTCCAGTTTTATTTTCTTAATCGTTGATACTCGTAGGATTCTACAGTTGTGTTGCGTCGTCATTTCGGTACAAATGTAAAAGAAAGGGTTACTCGCTGGTGTGATGCGCTCTGTCCATAGGGGGCGCTGCAGCAGGCGGCGCTTTGCTGTGACGATGTTTACGGCGACGTCAGCTCAACTGGACACCACAGTTTTCTAACACAGAAGTGAGCGGATTTGCCCACGAGGTCGTACCAAATATGTGTTAGAGCTGCCGACCACAAGCACTACTAATACTACAAATCCCAGAATGCTTTGCCAATCAATCCAATCCAGTCCACTTTATTTATGTAGCACATTTCATAAACAAATTGTTTCCAAAGTGCTGCACAGAGAATCAGTGACTAAAAATAAAAATAAAAAGAACAACAATGAAAATACATAGATACTCATTTAATTTCAGTAATCTTACAAAAATAAAACCAGTAAAATCAAATAAGAACAACTCTATAAAAAGTACAAAAAAATAAAAAATAAATAACTGTACATAAAATCAATATAATACAATAAAACGCATTAAAAAAAAAAAAAAAAAAAAAAAAAAAAAAACACAGAAAAAAAAAAACACAGAGGACCACACAACTCACGCGGTGTTAAAAGCCAGAGAATAAAAGTGGGCCTTAAGACGAGACTTAAAACACTCTACAGGGGGCGCTGTTCGAACGTGGGGGGCAGGGCGTTCCACAGTTTAGGTCCAACCACAGAAAAGGCCCTGTCCCCTCTGGTTTTAAGTCTGGTCTTAGGCACCACGAGCTGGAGCTGGTCCTCAGACCTCAGAGCGCCAGGGTGTAAATCTGGATGAGGTCCGAGATGTAATCCGGGGCCAGTCCATTCAAAGACTCATTGGCTTTGCCCCATCACTTCTGTAATGGAAATTTTTCAATAAATATTTAGTTTGGCCCAAGTCTTAGTGCCAGTTTTTAATTTTGGCCTCTGTGAATTTGACTTTGACGTCCCTGTTTCAGATGAATATTGTGATTTAAATGTGTAAATTATAACATAATGATCCACAGAGATGAGAACCATAGAGACACAAGCTCAAAGGGCTGATTTTATTCATTTTGATATACATATGTTCTTACTGTGAGCAGGGTGGCCTTTCCGCAGATCTCACCTGTAACGTGGCCTTCTGGTGTCTCCATACCATCGAACGTTCATGTTAAAGCAACAACATCTCCATGGAGACAAGCAGAGGGCTTAAAAACAACCAGAAAAGTTACACAGTGCACCTTTATGGTTATGTTTTCTTCTGTTTTACTTTGGTTTTTGGGGTTTGCAGTGTGTATAATAATTATGTATCTATATTTAGCATCTCAAAACTGATTTACGTTGGATTATTTGTTCATTATTATTCAAACATTTGTGTAGAGGAGACTCTTGTTTCTGAAGTATTTCACCTTCTTTTCCAGGTTTGCGACTCGTATCATCAGAGGAGTGCTGGACTACAAGTCTCGCATCGACGCGTGAGTTCACATCATTGTCTGTCCTGCGTGAAGTTATATGACAATGTGAATAAAGATACAGATTTGTTTTTTTTATTTTAAATTTCACAACCATGATCTATCCCCAGAAATCAGTGCATAGACCCAGTTCACAGATCCAGTTGGTTTAAACCTAAATGCCTCTCTCTGGTCTGAACGGTCACAGTCTAAACTCCAGCACCTGCAGAATATTTCTGGAGGTTCTGAGCGTCACATGAGTCACACCCTGCACAACTGCAGGCTACATGACGATCTACCCACATCTGCCCCCTGTCTTACCCTGGTATTCTCATCGTCTTACACACCTGACCCTCAAGTGGATGTAGCTCAGGGGCAACTGGCTGGAACTCCCATGCCCCTGGTCTAAAACTGGTCTAAACCTGGTCTAAACCTGGTCTAAACCTGGTCTTACCCTGGTCTAAACCTGGTCTAAACCTGGTCTTACCCTGGTCTAAACCTGGTCTAAACCTGGTCCAAACCTGGTCCAAACCTGGTCTTTAACCTGGTCTAAACCTGGTCTAAACCTGGTCTTGCCCTGGTCTAACCCTGGTCTAACCCTGGTCTAAACCTGGTCTAACCCTGGTCTAATCCTGGTCTTAAACCTGGTCTAACCCTGGTCTTGCCCTGGTCTAAACCTGGTCTTAAACCCGGTCTAACCCTGGTCTAACCCTGGTCTAACCCTGGTCTTGCCCTGGTCTAACCCTGGTCTAAACCTGGTCTAAACCTGGTCTTACCCTGGTCTAAACTTGGTGTAAACCTGTTCTAACCCTGGTCTAACCCTGGTCTAACCCTGGTCTAACCCTGGTCTAACCCTGGTCTTAAACCTGGTCTCACCCCGGTCTGTGGTCTTGTTCTTGTCCCAGAGGTGACCTCCCCGTGGACGTCACTCGGGGCCAGTTGGCTGGGACCCCCATGTGCATGCAGCAGTACAGACGCCTGTT
Source organism: Periophthalmus modestus (assembly GCA_019594935.1). Classification (NCBI taxonomy): domain Eukaryota; kingdom Metazoa; phylum Chordata; class Actinopteri; order Gobiiformes; family Gobiidae; genus Periophthalmus; species Periophthalmus modestus. Next base: position 641,028 of record JAIEZT010000038.1, on the reverse strand, counting down.
CACCTCATACAGATATCCAGCCCAGGACTCAGACTCTCTGTCTGTCAAAGTGAACTGTACAGGACCAGAGCACATGATCGTCGCCTGTAAGAACCAGGTACTTCACCATCAGAAGATTACACAATCACATGAAACTAAACTACACATGAAACTAAACTACACACACGAAACAAACTACACACACGAAACTAAACTACACACACACGGAACTAAACTACACACACACGGAACTAAACTACACACACACGAAACAAACTACACACACGAAACTAAACTACACACACGAAACAAACTACACACACGAAACTAAACTACACACACGAAACAAAACTACACACACACGAAACAAAACTACACACACACGAAACTAAACTACACACATGGGTTTGACTCAGGCTGAGCTAAGGCCTCCGTCCACATGTAGTTTTGTCTGAATAAACCACAGTTTCACGTGTAAAAAGGAGCTGACAGACTTGACTGTAGATAAAGCCACAGTGTGTAACATCTCGTCTTTACTCTCCCAGTTCTTTGTGCTGGAGACACTACTGAACGGTGAACTCATGACTGACGCAGAGATCTTTTCACAACTGGACAAAATCATGAAAATGGCAGAAAACCCAAACGAGAGAGCGCCCCCTGTAGGCCTGCTGACGTCTGACGGCAGGAACGAGTGGGCTCAGGCCCGAGAGGCGCTGGTCAAAGGTACAAATATCTTTTATTTTTATTTATTTGATCCATCCTCTGATTTGCTCTGACGACTGGCTGAGACGATGCGATTTTAGTTTAGACCTAACCTGGCTGGAAAGATGAATTCATGTGAGACTCCGACCTCAGACGTCCGACCCGGCTCTCACTCATGTGATTGGCCCAGTTCAGACCAATCACAGAGCAGCATAGTGATTTGGGTGGAGCCAAAGGTGGAGCATCCAAGCAAAAGTCCACAGACAGATGGACTTCAGCGTGTTTCAGCAGAAATACAAACTTGTTTTACATGACGTCCAGAGGTTTGTGCATTTGTGGAGGGGAAGATGTCTCTGCTTTTCTCTCAACTGGATTTAACTAAAGTTTGATTTCTCGACTTGTTCCACTGTGACACTTCGACCAATCAGCATCAAGGATTTGTTCATCAGTTCCAGTCGCTTTCAGAGACAGACATTCCAGACTGATGTAGAATTAAATTCAGATGCACATATCAATCTGACATCAGCCAGGTTCATTAAGACCTGGTTTAGTCCTGGTCTAACCCTCTCAGACCAGTAAACTGGACCTCCTTAGACCTGGTTTAGTCCTGGTTTAGACCTGGTTTAGTTCTGGTTCAGTCCCGGTTCAGTCCCGGTTCAGTCCCGGTTGAGTCCCAGTCTAACCCCGGTCTCTCTCTCTCAGACCCAGTAAACCGGACCTCCTTGGACCTGGTTTAGTTCTGGTTCAGTCCTGTTTCAGTCCTGGTTTAGTCCTGGTTCAGTCCTGGTTCAGTCCTGGTTTAGTCCTGGTTCAGTCCTGGTTCAGTCCTGTTTCAGTCCTGGTTCAGTCCTGGTTCAGTCCTGGTTCAGTCCCGGTTGAGTCCCAGTCTAATCCCGGTCTCTCTCTCTCAGACCCAGTAAACCGGACCTCCTTTGACCTGGTTTAGTCCTGGTTTAGTCCTGGTTCAGTCCCGGTCTAGTCCCAGTCTAACCCCGGTCTCTCTCCCTCAGACCCAGTAAACCGGACCTCCTTAGACCTGGTTCAGTCCTGGTTCAGTCCTGGTTCAGTCCCGGTCTAGTCCCAGTCTAACCCCGGTCTCTCTCTCTCAGACCCAGTAAACCGGACCTCTTTAGACCTGATCGAGTCCAGCCTGTGCCTGGTCTGTCTGGATGAGCCCTGTAGTCCTTTAGACCAGAGTGACTCGAGCAGAGCCGCCATGATGCTCCACGGGGGCGGAGCCGAGAAGAACGGCGCCAACCGCTGGTACGACAAGTCCATGCAGGTAAGAAACTTTTATTATTAAATCTAATCGTATCTTATTAAAGCACGTTATTGCTTAAAGAACGTTATACATTCTCGTGGCTATAATGAGCTACATGATTCACATTTTCACTTAAATAATGTCCGGAATGAAAAATGGGAAAATAAACAGTAGAATCCACCAGGCAAGGGGAATGCTATGCTAGGTGAATGCTATGCTAGGTGAATGCTATGCTAGGTGAATGCTATGCTAATAGAGTCATGCTATGCTAACAGAGCCGTGGTTTGTGGTGAACATGGTTTGACCACAGATCGAGCTGATGGTTCATGGGCTTAAAAACTGCACAGGAGAAGTTTAGAGTTTTACCTGTGATGCAACAATCCAGGCAAAATGCAAACTGAGCTTTTTTCAGGCTCAGAGAAAACAACTTTGGATTAATGGATTCATGAAATACACAAGAATAACTCTAAGTACAACTCGAGGAATTCTGACCAATGTGATGACATGGTTAAAGTTTAAAAATGTCTGTTTTGAATGTGTCTTTGAAAAGCTCATGGATATTTTTGCTAAATCTCGCGGCTCTGTGCCTCCAGCTACTAGACGGACAGTTTAAAGTTGTTAGAACACGTGGTTGAAGAGCCCAGTGCTCGTGTGCAGTGAAGAATCCTTTTATTAACTCTACACCGTGACCTGGACACACCTCAGACCAAACAGGAAGTACAGTGACACACAGTGGCTGGTGGTGCAAACATACTGAATAAAAAGGTTTCAAAATGGCTCCTGCATCATGCTTTAAAGCGAGAGCTCCTCTGTGTTTTTAAAGTGCCCCCTCCTCACCTGAATGTGTTCATGTTTCAGTTTGTGGTGGGTCTGAGTGGAGTCTGTGGAGTGGTTTGTGAACATTCTCCATTTGAAGGAATCGTCCTGGTCCAGTGCTCCGAGTTCCTCCTCAAATACATGTATGACATTTTTACTACTACTAAAGCTACTACTACTACTACTACTACTACTACTACTACTACTACTACTACTACTACTACTACTACTACTACTACTACTAAATACTACTCTTATATATTGGTCATTGGTCTACTTTAGTCCTTGTTTTAGTTCCAGTTTAGTGCTGTTTAAAAGGTTAAAGTCCTGGTTTAGTCCTGGTTCAGTTTTAGTCCACACCTGAATTAAACCTAGTTTAGTCCTGGTTTAGTCCCAGTTTAGTCCTGGTTTAGTTCTGGTTAAATCCTGCTTTAGGGCGCCTTTAGTCCCAGCTGAGTCCTGTTTATCCAGCCCTGGTTTAGTCCTGCTTTTCCTTATCCTGGTATCTTCCTATTTTTTTTTCAGATTTAGTCCTGGTTTAGTCCTGGTTTTGCTCTGGTTTAGTCCTGGTTTTAGTCCTGGTTTTAATCCTGGTTTAGCCCTGGTTTTGCTCTGGTTTAGTCCTGGTTTAGTCCTGGTTTAGTTCTGGTTTAGCTCTAGTTTAGTCCTGGTTTAGTCCTGGTTTAGTCCTGGTTCAGTCCTGGTTTAGTCCTGGTTTAGTCCTGGTTTAGCCCTGGTTTAGACCTGGTTTAGCCCTGGTTTAGTCCTGGTTCAGTCCTGGTTCAGTCCTGGTTTAGTCCTGGTTTAGACCTGGTTTAGTCCTGGTTTAGTCCTGGTTCAGTCCTGGTTCAGTCCTGGTTTTAGTCCTGGTTTAGTCCTGGTTTAGCCCTGGTTTAGACCTGGTTTAGCCCTGGTTTAGTCCTGGTTCAGTCCTGGTTCAGTCCTGGTTTAGTCCTGGTTTAGACCTGGTTTAGTCCTGGTTTAGTCCTGGTTCAGTCCTGGTTCAGTCCTGGTTTAGTCCTGGTTTATTCCTGGTTTAGACCTGGTTTAGTCCTGGTTCAGTCCTGGTTCAGTCCTGGTTTAGTCCTGGTTTAGACCTGGTTTAGTCCTGGTTTAGTCCTGGTTCAGTCCTGGTTCAGTCCTGCTTTAGTCCTGGTTTAGTCCTGGTTTAGACCTGGTTCAGTCCTGGTTTAGTCCTGGTTTATTCCTGGTTTAGACCTGGTTTAGTCCTGGTTCAGTCCTGGTTCAGTCCTGGTTTAGTCCTGGTTTAGACCTGGTTTAGTCCTGGTTTAGTCCTGGTTTAGACCTGGTTTAGTCCTGGTTTAGTCCTGGTTTAGACCTGGTTTAGTCCTGGTTCAGTCCTGGTTCAGTCCTGGTTTAGTCCTGGTTCAGTCCTGGTTTAGTCCTGGTTTAGTCCTGGTTCAGTCCTGGTTTAGTCCTGGTTTAGACCTGGTTCAGTCCTGGTTTAGACCTGGTTTAAACCTGGTTCAGTCCTGGTTTAGCTCTAGTTTAGTCCTGGTTTAGTCCTGGTTTAGTCCTGGTTTAGACCTGGTTTAGTCCTGGTTTAGACCTGGTTTAAACCTGGTTCAGTCCTGGTTTAGCTCTAGTTTAGTCCTGGTTTAGTCCTGGTTTAGCCCTGGTTTAGTCCTGGTTCAGTCCTGGTTTAGTCTTGGTTTAGACCTGGTTTAATCCTGCTTTAGTCCTGCTTTAGTCCTGCTTTAGTCCTGGTCCCAGTCTGACCTCGTGTATGTCTCTTCTGCTCAGTATCAGTAGTCCGTCTAAGATGTCCACCGTGGTCAGTGGAAAATCTCTTCCTTTTCCCAAACGCCTGATGTGGAAAATCTCTCCTCAAATCCAAGGATTCATCTCCGCCTCAGCTCCAAGACTCCACAGGTTTGTTTGAGACACAACATTTATATCTCCTACATTTTCAATCGACGTCACACTCACTCAGTCCACTTCTGTACAGTCTGTGCTATATAGAGTATTTTTTGAGTATTTTTGAGTATTTTTTGAGTATTTTTTGAGTATTTTTTGAGTATTTTTGAGTATTTTTTGAGTATTTTTTGAGTATTTTTCTCTATGTAAAGCTGTTTTCTGCGTTTCCGATGACGTCACACCATTCTATAGGCCAATCATATTTAAAACAATAAATGGACCTTGTTAAAATGCAGATTTGAGTCGTAGTGCGGAGCGTTCTTGGGTCTAGTCTGTTACAGAAATGATCAGGTTCTTTTGTGGATTTACTTTTTGTGTATTTCATGGTAAAAGTACAACGTGATCTATGGGAAAAGTCTCTTGGTCTTCGTCTGGGAGCATGACATCATCTCATTGTACAACCTGAAAAACTCCCGTTGATAGTTTGCAGCTGACGTCATCAACATTCCCTGGAGGTGTGACGCTAACTGGAGGCACTGCTCTGTCCGAAACTCTGTTAGACTTTAATCTGGTCTTTTTTTTTAACACAGTTTGTCCATAAAGAGCCGACTTAGCTGGAACCATAGAGCTAATTTGTGCTGTTAAACAAATCCCATTCAGTTAGCATTACAGTCACAAGCTAGCTAGCATTAGCATTAGCCGACAGTTTTTCCGTTCAGTTTCAGTTCACTCTCACCGTTTAGTTGAAAATCAAACTCCTAAACAGGACCACGAACGCTCGGGTCGATCCCACGCTCCTGAAAACATGCTGCTTTAATACATTTTGTAAATCTTAAAAGTTTTTGACAGTGTCTCCATGGTAACTGCTGAACATTCCACCGTAGATATACATGTAGAACACCACCACTGTGATTAATTGGGTCTATTCACATGGTAATTACCAGCTTATCAAATGAAGCCTTTATATTTTGATTCCAAGATGCTCAAATGATCGGTGTTTTTTTTAGTTTTCTAGTTTTTGTTAAGAATAATAGACTTTTGTTTCTTCCAGACTGGTGAAAAACCTGGACATGGACGTGTTTCAGTTCAGCTCTTACGGAAAAGACTTCATCAAGAAGCAGAAGATGAGCCCAGACGCCTACATCCAAGTCGCCTTACAGCTCGCGTTCTTCAAGTGAGGAACACGTCAGTTTATGGAGGATGGTCTCGAACTGTGGAGATGTTCCCTGGTTTGGTCTAATTTAGTCCTGCTCCAGTTTTATTCCCGTTAAAGTCCAGGTTTAGATGTGTGTACTCTGTCTGGCGGAGTGTCTGCCACCTGTCTGTCTCCATTATGTTTTATCTTTGCCTGGAATGTTCCGCAGTAGGGCATTAAAGGGCCCATACGACGCTGTTTTCTCCTCTGTTCTAATGTCGTTTCCTCGTCACAAACAGACGTGGAGCTGTGTTTTGTTTCATTCACATGTTTAACGCACAAACCTGCAGATTTAGGCTTAATTCTTCTCTCAAACTGAAATCACTCTGTTCCACCTTGTGATGTCATCATGTGGTAATACAGGAAGTGCTCCACTGTGTTTTTAGACTCCTCACACCTTCACTAGAATCATTTGGATCATTTTTAACTTCTGGAATAGCCACTTATCTCGATTGAACTAAAGGTAAAAGGTACATATTAACTTGAAAACTACCACTTGATGACATCACAAGGTGGAACAGAGCGTTTTGGGCTTTGGAGATGTTACAGACTAATAATAAAGTGTCACTCAAACATGTGAATGAAACAAAACACAACTCCAGGTCTGTTTTTGACGTGTTAACATTATTATAACAGGACTTAAAGCTACAAGAGTCAATTTTGCGTAATATAGGAGCTTTAAATGTATCTGTCTCCATAGAAACATGTCCGAGACAAGCAGGTGACAAAAAAGTTACACAGTGCACCTTTAACCGTTTGTATTTTCTCTCTCCCCTGTCGCAGATGTAACCGCAGACTCGTGCCCACCTACGAGAGCGCTTCGATGCGGCGTTTCAGAGAAGGACGAGTGGACAACATCCGATCGGCCACGAGGCAGGCTCTGGCGTTTGTCCAGACGATGACCCAGGACAAACCAGCTGCCAGTGTGAGCCGCCGCCGCCTCCGAGCTCACGATAAATCACATTATTTCAGAGCAGGTGCAAGGTCCCTCTGGAGACCGGGCCGCTGCAGTTTCTTCTGGGCTGTATCGTTTAGTCGTTTCATGAGTTAAACGCGGCTTTTTTCTCGCTTAAAAAACACCAAAAACTGAAATAGTTCATTTTAAACAGTTTGCATTGGTCCAAAGTTATTCCTCACTCACCTTATGCGTTCAGAGCATCCTAATTACTCACCATGATGAGTTTATAAGCACAACTTTCAGAGACCTGTTTTGCCATCTTTGTAATGCTAAAAAACAACTAGCATGCCAACAGTGAACTTCAGGGCTAATTAAAATATAGGTATTATTGCTAAAAATAAGAAGACAAGTCTGTGTTCTTGGTGTGAGCCGGCTCGCCTCTCCACAGATCTGACCTGTAACTTGGTTTGGCGGTGTCATCTGCTTGTCTCCGGGGACATATGTTTTATGCCATACTCTGGAACTTTCCATCCACGATCACAATACACTCAGATAAGTTAGACAACTGTTTTTGGCATCGCTGTGAGGTTAAAAAAAAAACAACAAAAAAACAACTACCATGCAAACAGTGAACTTCCTGGTTCTCGGAGGATGAAAACGCTTTAAAATTCCAAGCACACAGTTCACAGTGGGCTCATTAAAGTTAAATAGTTGAACTTTTTAATGGGAAAAAGTCCTCAAAATGTCAGCTATAACAGAAAGTAGTTTGTCACTCTACAACTACATCTCCATCTCAAAGACGCTAACAGTGAGGTTCAGAGGGAAAAGAAAAGGTTAGAGATCAAGTTAGGAAAGATAATCCTTCCTTCCCTCATCTATAACTCCATCCTCAGACCCAAAGCAAACAAAGGAAACAAAGAGAACAACAGAGCGAGCCAGGATGCTAATAGTTGTGAAAACCAACACTCATTAAATAGTAGTTATCGTCCCCCTTCAGACAGTGATCTGACCAGAACTGAAGAAGAGGTTTGGACGAGCAAAGAAACATCTTCACTCCTACAACTTTTTGTCCAGTGACAGATTTAACTTTGGCTTTTACCGTGGACAGACCTGGACGACTGAGGGACACAGAGACATGTACCAAAACCTCTTCATTTATTTTCCAGGATGCAGAGAAGATGCAGAAGCTGAAGGAGGCCATCTGCGCCCAGACAGAGTACACTCGAGAGGTAAGAAACTCTTGTTCACTTGACGTCAGCACTCCAGAATTCCTGTCGTTTAACCTGAGCTGAGACAGGTACGAACTTCCAGGTGGAGTTTGCTCTGTAACTGCACAAAACTCAAATGCCATTATTCAACCCCAAAAACGTGATTGTCATCAGATGAACTACTTTGAGCCATGAGATTAATATGATAAGTTTGTGGACTCAGCATTTGTGGATCATGTTTTTTTCTTTCAAAATCAGTTTAGAGTTATATAGACCCCTGTTCTCCATCTGAAATTATGAAATGATAAAGAGTAAAACTGACCCAAACCCTCTTCAGGCCATCACAGGAAACGGCATCGACAATCACCTCCTGGGACTGCTGAGGATCTCCAGGGACCTGAAGATGGAGAAGCCCGACATGTTCTGTGACCCGACCTACATGAGCAGCAACCAGTTCATCCTGTCCACCAGCCAGGTACGCTTCTAAAGTCCACTATCAGTCAAAGGTCCTGTCCACCAGCAGGTACACTTCTAAAGTCCACTATCAGTCAAAGGTCCTGTCCACCAGCAGGTACACTTCTAAAGTCCACTACCAGTCAAAGGTCCTGTCCACCAGCGAGGTACGCTTCTAAAGTCCAGCAGCAAGGTACACTTCTAAAGTCCACTACTAGTCAAAGGTCCTGTCCACCAGCGAGGTACGCTTCTAAAGTCCACCAGCGAGGTACACTTCTAAAGTCCAGCAGCGAGGTACACTTCTAAAGTCCAGCAGCGAGGTACACTTCTAAAGTCCACCAGCGAGGTACACTTCTAAAGTCCACTACTAGTCAAAGGTCCTGTCCACCAGCGAGGTACACTTCTAAAGTCCACCAGCGAGGTACACTTCTAAAGTCCACCAGCGAGGTACACTTCTAAAGTCCACCAGCGAGGTACACTTCTAAAGTCCACTACTAGTCAAAGGTCCTGTCCACCAGTGAGGTACACTCCTAAAGTCCACTATCAGTCAAACGTTCTGTCCACCAGCGAGGTACACTCCTAAAGTCCACTGTCAGTCAAAGGTCCTGTCCACCAGTGAGGTACACTTCTAAAGTCCACCAGTGAGGTACACTTCTAAAGTCCTCTACTAGTCAAAGGTCCTGTCCACCAGCGAGGTACTCTTCTAAAGTCCAGCAGCGAGGTACACTTCTAAAGTCCACTACTGGTCAAAGGTCCTAAAGTGACTTGGACGAGCAGCCAAACATCTTCACTCCTACAACATTTTGTCCAGTGACAGATTTTACTTTGGCTTTCACTATTGTTATAAAAGTTTATTCTTGTGTCATGAAGGTGATTTGGATGTGTAAATGTTTGTAGAAAAATGTTACTCTAACAGTTTTTCCATTGTTGCATATTTAGCATGTGGCAGAAGTGGAATGTAGCAAAGTAAAAGTAGTAAAGTACTGTACTTAAGTAAAGTACAGATACCCACATGTGTTTATTTAAGTAGATTCTGAAGTGGAAACTTTTTGCTTCACTACATTTGAGAAAAGGTCAGTTTTATTTTCTTAATCGATGATTCTCATTGGATTTGGCAGCTCCCATTCGCTCAGCAGACTTGTTTCTTTTATTAAGTCGTTTTAGATGAATATTGTGATTTAAAATGTTTAAATTATAACTGAATGATCCACGAGCGTCAGAGATTATAAATATAGAGACACATATGCAAACTCTGTCTGATTTAAACATCAGAGTCTCACATCTTCAGGACGACTGCTCCAGATCGTAGCTGCATGAACCTGAAATGCAGACCCCATGAGTCCTCATTAAACCCGTTTATTTCGTTTTCATCAGTTCAAACATGGTCTTAAATATAAGTGTGATTTCCTGCGTGTTTGTCCCAGGTGCCCACCACAGTCGAGATGTTCTGCTGTTACGGTCCAGTGGTTCCAAACGGTTATGGAGCCTGCTACAATCCCCAGGCCGACCACATCCTCTTCTGCGTCTCCAGCTTCAGAGAGAGCACCGACACCTCCTCCGCCGTGTTCTCCAACGCCCTGCAGGAGGCGCTCTCACAAATCAGGGACCTGTGCAAGAGAGCCCACAAACCCCCCCCGAGCCCCGCCCATAAGGGAAGTAAGCCATAAGCATTTTTAGATTTAGGGTATAGCCAGAATATTATGACCACTTTTTTATGAAATTAAATTAAATTAAATTAAATTAAATTAAATAAATTAAATTAAATTAAATTAATTAAATTAAATTAAATTAAATTAAATTAAATTAATTAAATTAAATTAAATTAAATTAAATTAAATTAAATTAAATTAAATTAAATTAAATTAAATTAAATAAATTAAATTAAATTAAATTAAATTAAAATTAAATTAAATTTAATTTAATTAAATTTAATTTAATTTTAATTAATTTAATTTAATTTAATTTAATTTAATTTAATTTAATTAATTTAATTAATTTATTTAAAAAAGTAAGAATTTGTTTTTTTATGCTAGAAGCTGTACAAATCTGTTTAAACCATTTCAATTCAGAGTCGAAACTTGATTTAAATTGGAGGTTGAATGCTGAAGTTGGTTGTGTTTTTGCCATGAGACCAGGAGGTTGCAGGACTAAACCTTTCTCCAGCTCACTGTGTCCTTGGGCAAGACACTTAAACCCAGTCCAGTCACAAATAATTCAAAACTTATTTTAAAAGTCCTGACAGACATGGTTCAGTCCCAGTTTATTCATGGATGACAGAATGATAGGAAGTAAGACTGTTGCCATAGCGATTCACAATTTAAAGAGAAATAATATATGTTTTTAATGGGGAAAAAAGTCCTGGTCTAGTCATGGTTTTAGTCCTAGTTTAGTCCTGGTTCAGTCCTGCTTTAGTCCTGGTTCAGTTCTAGTTTAGGTCCTGGTTTAGTCCTGGTCTAGTCCTGGTTTAGTCCTGGTTCAGTTCGAGTTTAGTCTTGGTTTAGACCTGGTTTAGTCCTGGTTTAGTCCTGGTTTAGTCCTGGTTTTTAGCCCTGGTTTAGTTCTTGTTTACTCCTGGTTTTCCTGGTAACACAGCTGGTCATAGTGTTTTGGCTCGTGTATATATATATATATATATATATATATATATATATATATATATATTATATATATATATATATATATATATATATATATATATATATATATAATATATATATATATATATATATACATATATATTTCACATGTAGATTATAAAACCTCTGTGTCTTTGTGTCTTTGTGCAATAGTTTATATCTCAAAGCCTTAATATAATGAGAAGAGTTTATGTAAAATGTGTAAATGTTTTTGGTCCCTGGTTCTTTAATGAAATGAAGCCATGACACGACTGACTCGACTGTCCACAGGGATGAAGCAATACTCAGATGTATTTATTTAAAAGGAGACACATTGTGCTGAAGGGGACTTTTGAAGCAGACCTATCATGACTTTTCAGAGTTTTAACCACGTTCCAGTCGTTTCTTCTCAGTTGTTTTTGGAGTGATTCATGTTTGAGTTTAATCTTTAATCGTACGTCGTCTGCCTTCACCGTCTTCACCTCCGCCCGAACACTCCCTCTGCTCTGTTACTTCATTCAGAATTTTATTTTCTTAATCAGCGACACGATTTGTCAGCGTAATCATCTTGGAAAAAAAAATAAAAAATCTGCTTCTTTCTAGTGCTGTGCAGCTATCCATAGGGGGCGCTGACAGCACGTGGCAATTTTATTAAGTCATTTTAGATGAATTTTGTGATTTAAAATGTGCAAATTATAACATAATGATCCACGAGCGTCAGAGATTACACCTACAGACACAAACACATCTAACATTTGATTTATGATTTTATTTATTTATTTATTAATATATCAGATAGATATTGTGGTAAATTGACTTTTAAGAGCGTTTAACTGAGTCCAAATGCTCCTAAACTCCGCCCACAAACATATTTTAAACAGAGCTGCTAAAGTGGGCGGAGTCTAGAGCAGTAAAGGGGAGGAGTAAAGGGGAGAGTGAGGTTGGGCGGAGTCTAGAGGAGTAAAGGGGAGGAGTAAAAGGAAGAGTGAGGTTGGGCGGAGTCTGGAGGAGTAAAGGGGAGGAGTAAAGGAGAGGTGAGGTTGGGCGGAGTCTAGAGGAATAAGAAACAGTGTGATTGATCAGGTCTTCACACTTAAACTCCGCCCCCTGCAGCCAGGTGTTTGTATCAGCAACACCTGACTGTGATCAGGTTAGTCCTGTGTGATGTCACATAGTACTTGACAGGGGTCTCTGTGGCAGGACAGTTCAGTTTTTAGGTGTTTTTTTTTTTACCAGAAAGCTGCAAAAAATGACTGAAAAGAATGAGAAGCAAAGTAGATAATCGTCCTCAAACATCAGATACATTTAGTGTTTAGAGTTTAGTTTCACTTTAACACATTTGAAGCTGACATTTGTGTCATTTTAGGTCAGTTTTGAGTTTTAAAATGTTCAAAATACAACATAATGATCCACAGGTGTGTAGATAGGTTAAAGATTATAAATATAAACCAAACAAAAGTGTAATATGTCTCCTATAGTGAATCTTCAGTGAAAATGAGATTAACTTGGAACCAGTGACCAAATATTTCCATATAAAACACTGGGATTATTGGGATTAAAAACCAGTTGGAAAAAAGTTTCGATTTTCAGAACTGGTGCTGCCTTAGGAGCCAAAGCCATGCACAGAAGAGAAGTGTGTGAAACTTACTCTGATGTAACGAGGAGACTGTGTTCTAAAGGGACTTCTGTGCTAAAAGAGCAAAGATGTCAAAAATACGTCACTATATTTGTCTAATGCCATCGCTTCACATTCCTCCTCAAACAGCTGCACTCGAGTTTAAACAAGAATTATGTTTTATGTAGAGAAAACATGTTAAAATACAACAAATATCATGTAACCAGAGGCGGGTAGAGCTGCAAAAACTGAACTAAAGAATCAAAAATGACTCAAGTACAAGTAGAAATAAAGTATTTGGGAAAAGTAAAGTAAAAAGTAACTGTCGGGACGTAACATCTGGTTTATAATTTGAGGTTATTGTAATTTTTAAGGACAAAAGTTTAAATAATACAAAAAATCTGGTATTTTTTCAAAAAGACACAGGACTTTTACTTTTACTTCAATAAAAATACGACTCAGTTAAGAGTAAAAGTATGCAGTTTGAAAAGTACTCTGAAAACTACATTTTCTTTAAGTTACTCGAGTAAATGTAGCTGAGTATTACCCACGTCTGAGTGAAACTTTATTTTTACATCTATATTTTGGTGCAGAATTATTTTAATATGATTTATTTTGATGAGATTTATTTATTACCAGAGAATATTCGTGATGGAGAAAATATAGTTCACAGGATCTATTTATTTAAAAATAATAATAACATATTTAAATGTTTATGGCGTCGTGTTTTAGTCCGCTCCGTGTGTCACCAAAGAAAATATTTTTGTAAATAAAACCGTGAAGTATTTAAAAATGCACTTTCATCTAAATTATTCACATTTATTTATGTTTGTTTTGAAGGTGAAGACGTGTTTTTTGTTTTTTTTCTGTCGGCATTTGAGCAATAGATATAAAAAAAATGTAGCGGAGCATTAGCGAGTTAGCGTTAGCGAGTTAGTGTTAGCGAGTTAGCGTTAGCGAGTTAGCTCCACGTTAACATTAGCTGAGGCAAAACACTGTGTTCTCATGAGTTTTAACAGGTGCTTTTATTTGCACTTTTAGAGGCGCTGTACCTGATTTTTACTGTTTTGAAACGTTAAAAACAGAACCGGCTCATTTTAAACAGAACCGGCTCATTTTAAACAGAATCGGTTCATTTTAAACAGAACCGGTTCATTTTAAACAGAATCGGTTCATTTTAAACAGTTTGCAGTGGGACAGTTCTTCTTTACTCACTTTATACCTTCAGAACATCCTAATTACTCACCACGATGGCTTTATAAGAGCTTTTCACAACTTTAGAGAGCAGTTTGCCTGTTCTCTCTCTCTTTCTCTCTCTCTGTCTCGCTTTTTCTCTCTCTACCTCCCCCCCTCTCTCACTACCCCTTCTTTCTTCTCTCTCGCTCTCTCCATCCCTCTCAGTGATTACCCCTACTTTCCTCCCTCTCCCCTTCCTTCCCTCACTCTCTCCCCCTCTCTCCCTCCCTTTCTGATTACCCATCCTTTCCTCTCTCTCTCCATCCCTCCCTCCCTCTCTCTCTCATTATCCCTCCTTTCCTCTCTCTCTCCATCCCTCCCAATCCTCCGTTTCTCTCATTATCCCTCTGTTCCTTTCTCTCCCACTTCCCCCTCTCTCTGCCTCTCGCTTTCCCCCTCTCTCCCTCTCTCTCATTACTCTGCCTTTCCACTCTCTCTCTCTCTCTCTCTCTCCCTCTCTCTTATAACCCCTCCTTTCCTTTCTCTCCCTCCCTCTTGGTCTGTATCTCTCTCTCTCTCCCTCATTACTCCTTCTTTCTCTCCCTCCCTCTCTCTCTCTCATTACCCCTCCTTTTCCCTCTATTCACAGTTGTCAGAGAGGAGTGAGGACTTTTGTGGTGTTAGCGACAGTAAAGCTAACAACAGCTAGCATGCTAACACACGCACTTCCTGATTCTCTCCCAATAAAACACTTTATATTAAAAAACAGGTACAGGGCCTTTGATAGAAGCTGTAACAAACTGTAATCACTGTACTGTACATGGTAGAATATAGTGTAGTACAGTCGTAGTAGTAGAATATAGTGTAGTATAGTAGTAGTAGTAGTAGAGTGTAGTGTAGTATAGTGCAGTACTGTACAGTAGTATTGTACTAATAGTACTCCTGTAAATGCCTGTCCACATATGACACTAGTTTTTTATGTAAACGACTGAAAATCCTACAAAAAAAACCCCTCAGCTACAGGTTTCTACAGATTCTGCTGTTGAACTTTATCCAAAAATATTTTAAAAATGAGTCGAGAAAAGTGAATTTTACCTGAGTTTAGTCGTGTGGTGAGTGGAACCGTGTGACGTCGACCTGCAAAAGTGTTTAACGTGTTTGATCCGTGGAAAATACTGTTTACTGACGCTACCATCCAGACAGTGAAAAAACAGTCAAAATAAATAAATGTATGGAGAATATTGTGCAAAAATACTGAAAATATGAAACAAAAATATATTTAAATTTGCTATGATCCAGACAGTGAAAAAAAAAATTCTATTTAAATTTTTTTTTTTTTTTTTTTTAATTACAATTACTGTGCAAAAATACTGAAAATATTAGCCAAAAATATCTCTAAATCTGCTAAAATCCAGCCAGTGAAAAAACAATGCAATTTAATAAAAAAATAAATAAAAATTACGGAGAATATTGTGCAAAAATACATAAAATATTAGCCAAAAATATCTCTTAATTAGCTACGATCCAGCCAGTGAAAAAACTATTCAATTTAATAATTTAATTTAAAAAAAAATTAAAATTAAAAAACCTACGTTGAATATTGTACAAAAATACTGAAAACTTTAACCAAAAATATCTCTAAATTTGTTATGACCCAGCTAGTGAAAAAAACAATTAAATTTAATTTTGAAAAAAAAAATAAAAAAAATAAAATAAAAAAATGTGCAGAGAATATTGTGCAAAAATATTGCGTAGCGTCAGTACACAACTCCACTTGGACTTTGTTGTGTTGTTTTATATCGTCAGAAAAACTAAACTGCGTCGATGTGGATCTAACTGTTTAATTTTAACGGTAAATGTACTTTTATACGTCTCAAAAAGAAAAAATAAAGAGTATAAATATTTAAAAACGAAATACTTCAAGTCACATTTTATCGCCGCCTTAACGTCCCGTCGTCGTAAATTGTGTAAATTGGTGTAAATGGCGCTGATGAAATCTCTGCTGTACTTCATTAAAATGCTAATTATGAAAAAATATATGTATTGTTGAGTGTTGCCATGGCGCCCGGTTCGCCCTTACGAACTTATCTAGCGCTGAAAAATTAGCCTATAATCCTTAATCTCCATGGAAACCAATCGTAACCGTTTATCTAAAACCGGCTCTGAACGCTCGTGTATTTCGCTCGTCTTTTGTCCTGAAAATCTGCGGGAGACGGGATTAAACGTCGCTTTAAAAGAGAAAAAAAGGGGAAGTGAAGAGTCGTATCTGTGTCGTATTGTTTAAAGTAATGAGTGTACTGTAAAATATAAAGGATGTGTGTGTAATGTCGTGAGTTTCAATGCTATCTCCTGTTTCTCAAGGTTATTCCAGTGTGAAGCATGTCTGTGTCTGCGGGGCCTGGTTAATCAGGCTCATGTACCAGTAAAGTCTGTGTAAATGTGTATTTTTGTAGAAGAGTCGAGCAGCATCTCTGTCATTTTGTCCCTAACGCTGTGAAACGCTGCTGCTTTAAAAGTGTAAACGAAATATCAAAATAAAATAAACTTCAAACAAAACTGACTGTGAGTCTGGAGAGCGTTTTTTATTTCACTTTATGAAGAAGAAACAGTCTGTTTTATGTCCGCTGATGTCGTTTCCCCTCCCCTCACAGGCCTGCAGCTGTGTTTTTTTTTGTTTCATTCTCACATGTTTAACAAACAAACCTCCGATTCTTCCCTCCAACTCAAAACACTCTGTTCCACCTTGTGATGTCATCAAGTGGTGATACAGGAAGTGCTCCACTGTGTTTTTAAACTCCACCTTCACTAGGATCATCTGGATCATTTCATCTCTGGAGGTGTCGATCTTCTACTGAACTAAGGTAAAAAGAGCTGAGCCTGGAAACTATCACTTCATGACATCACAAGGTGGAACAGAGAACAGCCCGCCCCTCCCCCGATCAGCATTTAAACAGAATAGAAAAATAAGTTAATAATATTAAAATTCATATTGAAAATAACAATAATAAGTACACAATAAATAAAAAAAATAAGTATATTATATATATATATATAT
This sequence comes from Periophthalmus modestus, assembly GCA_019594935.1. NCBI lineage: Eukaryota > Metazoa > Chordata > Actinopteri > Gobiiformes > Gobiidae > Periophthalmus > Periophthalmus modestus. The sequence goes on along the minus strand of JAIEZT010000038.1, from coordinate 624,177 downwards.
ATATATATATATATATATATACTATATATATATATATATATATACTGAGCGTCCCCATCTTCATGAATATAAAATTAAAACTCTCAAGAGTCACCTTTGTGTAATATATTCTCTTTAACATTAAAGAAGCACTATTGTGTTAGATGTTATTTCCTGGAATGTTCCACAGTGGCATTATTTTATTAATACATTGAAAACGATGCATTTTCACTGTGGGGGATCGCCTCTTCATAGACCCGACCTGGTCAATCACATCTCCATGGAGACATCAGCAGACGGCCGTTCCCTCGGTGCTTGTCTCCCTGCAGTGAGGAGGTTGTGGGTTCGACTCCCCGGGGCCACAGTAAAACTCGTCTTGTGTCAAACATTAGACTCGTGTCTTGGGTAATTGTGAGACCAGCTCTCTCTTTCTCTCCATCTTTTCTCTTTCTCTCGTTTTTGACACCATTTATTTACCCCCCCCCCCCCCCTCTCTCTCTCTATCTCCCTCTCTCTCTCTCTCTCTCTCTCTCCCTCCTCTCGCTCTTACAGACTCTCTCTTTCTCTCTACACCGTCTCTCTTTCCCTCCTTTGTCCCTTTTGCCTGTTCTCTCTCTCATTATCCCTCTCTCCCCATGTTTATGCTCCCTCCTTCTTTTTCATTCTTTTTCCTCTCTCTCCTCCTTTTCCCCTCTTCTTTCCGCTCTCTCCTCTCTCTCTTCATTTCACACCTCCCTCCTGACACTTTTGTCCTCCTGTCTCTTAGCTACTTTCTTCAGCTCTTCCTTCACATCTTCTTTTTTTCTCCCTACCCCTCCTTTCCTCTTTCACATTACTCTTCCTTTCTTCTCTCTCCCTCTCTCTTTCTCTACTCTACACCCCCCTCCCTCTCTCTCATTACTTCTACTCCTCCTTCTCCCCCCCCCCCCCTCTCTCCCTCTCCATCCTTCTCTCTCTCTCTCTCCCTCTCCATTACCCATCCTTCTCTCTCTCCTCTCACCCTGTCCCTTCGTGAACCCCCTGCCAGCTTTCTTTCTTTCTCTCCCCCCTCCTCCCTCTCTACTCTCATTACCCCTCCTTTCCTCTCCTCCTCTTCTTTCTTTCGCTCCCCTCCGCTCTCCTCTCACCGACCCCATTATCCCTCGTTTCCTCTCATCTGTTTTTCCCTCCTCCAGAGGTCCAGGTGGACTTCAGATCGATCCAGGAGCCTGTCAGCGTCATGTCCAGAGTCTGGGTCTATAACCTGTACAGACCAGCCCCCGGGTCCAGGTCTATAACCGGTCCAGCCCCGGGTCCTCCATCCCTATAACCGGTCCAGACCGGGTCCAGGTCTATAACCGGTTCTCTCTTTTCTGGTGGGTCCGTTGCCGTGGTGGATGTTTGCATGTTTTCACACTGTGGCATTAGTCGGGTCCTGTCTGTTCCTTGTTTACTGTTTCAGACGCTCAGACCCCCTCAGGTCCAGGTCTATAACCGGTCCAGACTGGTCCAGGTCTATAAACCGTCCACAGTCGATACCTGGGGACGGGGGACATCTGGACTCAGTGAGGAGCATGTGAAGTGGACAGGGCTGCGCTAACCGGAGGTACAGCGCAGTTTTTACGGCTCAGAGGGAGGCACTGGTCCAAGCTCAGAGGCATCAGGCCGTGTCACACACAGAAATCACAACACGAGTCCATTTTGTGTGATATACGACGTTTTCTGGACCTACATGAAGTACACTGTGAAGCTCTCAAACTCGAGGCCCGGGGGCCACTTGCGGCCCGCGAGATGATATTTTGTGGCCCTCAGGACAATAAGAAAGTTTAATGTTAGTGTGGCATTATCATGTTGCGTGTGGAAGGTTCCTCCAAATCAGTGAAGCCCAAACACACGTGTCACTCGCCTCCTGCGGCCCCCTGATCATTTGAGTTTGAGACCCTGCTGTAAAGGGAGGCGTGATTGACAGGTGGATCAGCCAATCAGAGACATGTGTGGTTCGTTTGTGTCAAAACAAAAATATGGCTGCTTAAGAGGGAAAAAAGAAAGAGAAAAATACCACTGGCGACTGAAAAACATGGAGGATTTGCTGAAATAAAGTCATTTCATTGGTCAATCATGTTTGGTTCTGGCTTGAGGAGGAAAGGAGGAAGTGGAGACGAGAATCATCAGTGTGAATAAAAAGTCCAGACAGAGACCAGTCTGGACTTACCAGGCAACCGGGAAATATATTATTAGAATAAAGCACAGACTGTAAAGAAGTGACTGAGTGTGACGTCACCACAAAGTGACAGCCTCATCGAGGCTGAAGCAGCGAGTCAGGAGCAGAGTTCTGACCTCCAGTATCATAGCAACCAAAGAGCCAATCAGGAGCGAGGCTGTGATGTGTCTGTTATTAATGTTCATATGTTGATTTACAGACACAGACGTGAAATAAAAACCCCAGGATCATGTAGAGGGTTAATACGAACATTTAAGAACAACATGAGTCTGAAGCAGCAGAGACAGAGAGACAGAGTTTTTACACAGAAAGTGAATTGGAGCCAGAGTCGATGCAGCAGGAAGTGTGACATGATCACTTCCTGTTTGGAACGCGGTGGCTAGCAGGTTAGCTACGTCCATTTATATAAACAATTTATGGAATAAACATACACTTGGATCATGTGGAGTGTGTTTTCACTCTCCTTCTCTTCCTCCCTCTCTCCTTCTCTTCCTCCCTCTCTCCTTCTCTTCCTCCCTCTCTCCTTCTCTTCCTCCCTCTCTCCTTCTCTTCCTCCCTCTCTCCTTCTCTTCCTCCCTCTCTCCTTCTCTTCCTCCCTCTCTCCTTCTCTCCATCTCTTTCATTATTATTTTTTCTTCTCTCTCTTCTAACACACCTTCACTAGAATCATGTGGATCATTTCATCTCTGGAGTTGTTGATCTTCTACTGAACTAAAGGTAAAAGAAGCTGTTGACTTTAAAACTACCACTTGATGACATCACAAAGTGAAACAGCAATTTGAGCTTTGCAGATGTTACAGACGAATAATAAAGTGTTAAACGTGTGAAAGAGTTTTACTGTAGAACGTCTCATCAACCCTCAGCCTCATTTGGACTTAACGAGTTTGAGTTGTGGACATTATCCCGGCGTCTTCTGTCGTCACGTGTTTTCTTCTTTTGACATTTAAAGTCTCACCGTGTCTCTTCTTCAGCGACGTTTATTTAAGACGAACACGGCGACGGTTTAATGGCTCCTGTGGCATTTGTGAAGAAGATGTTTGAGCCAAGTCTGAGAATAATTGGACCAAAACTGAAGGATTTAATGATACAGAGACGTCCAAAACCCGTCCACAGAGAGAGACGGGGACAAAAACCTGTCCACAGAGAGAGACGGGGACAAAAACCTGTCCACAGAGAGAGAGAGACGGGGACAAAAACCCGTCCACAGAGAGAGAGACGGGGACAAAAACCTGTCCACAGAGAGAGAGACGGGGACAAAAAAACCCTGTCCACAGAGAGAGAGACGGGACAAAAAACCTGTCCACAGAGAGAGAGACGGGGACAAAAACCTGTCCACAGAGAGAGAGACGGGGACAAAAACCTGTCCACAGAGAGAGACGGGGACAAAAACCTGTCCACAGAGAGAGACGGGGACAAAAACCCGTCCACAGAGAGAGACGGGGACAAAAACCTGTCCACAGAGAGAGACGGGGACAAAAACCCGTCCACAGAGAGAGACGGGGACAAAAAACCCGTCCACAGAGAGAGACGGGGACAAAAACCCTGTCCACAGAGAGAGACGGGGACAAAAAACCTGTCCACAGAGAGAGAGACGGGGACAAAAAACCCGTCCACAGAGAGAGGAGACGGGGACAAAAACCTGTCCACAGAGAGAGAGAGACGGGGACAAAAACCCGTCCACAGAGAGAGAGACGGGGACAAAAACCCGTCCACAGAGAGAGACGGGGACAAAAACCCGTCCACAGAGAGAGACGGGGACAAAAACCTGTCCACAGAGAGAGACGGGGACAAAAACCTGTCCACAGAGAGAGAGACGGGGACAAAAACCCGTCTACAGAGAGAGACGGGGACAAAACCTGTCCACAGAGAGAGAGAGACGGGGGCAAAAACCCGTCTACAGAGAGAGAGAGACGGGGACAAAAACCTGTCCACAGAGAGAGAGAGACGGGGACAAAAACCTGTCCACAGAGAGAGACGGTGACAAAAACCTGTCCACAGAGAGAGAGACGGGACAAAAAAAAACCTGTCCACAGAGAGAGAGACGGGGACAAAAACCTGTCCACAGAGAGAGACGGGGACAAAAAACCTGTCCACAGAGAGAGAGACGGGGACAAAAAACCCGTCCACAGAGAGAGACGGGACAAAAACCTGTCCACAGAGGACGGGGACAAAAACCCGTCCACAGAGAGAGACGGGGACAAAAAAAACGTCCACAGAGAGAGACGGGGACAAAAAACCCGTCCACAGAGAGAGACGGGGACAAAAACCTGTCCACAGAGAGAGAGACGGGGACAAAAACCTGTCCACAGAGAGAGACGGGGACAAAAACCTGTCCACAGAGAGAGACGGGGACAAAAACCTGTCCACAGACAGAGACGGGGACAAAAACCTGTCCACAGAGAGAGAGACGGGGACAAAAACCTGTCCACAGAGAGAGAGACGGGGACAAAAACCTGTCCACAGAGAGAGACGGGGACAAAAACCTGTCCACAGAGAGAGAGACGGGGACAAAAACCCGTCCACAGAGAGAGAGACGGGGACAAAAACCCGTCCACAGAGAGAGAGACGGGGACAAAAACCTGTCCACAGAGAGAGAGACGGGGACAAAAACCCGTCCACAGAGAGAGAGACGGGGACAAAAACCCTGTCCACAGAGAGAGACGGGGACAAAAAACCCTGTCCCACAGAGAGAGACGGGGACAAAAACCCCACCACAGAGAGAGAGACGGGGACAAAAAACCTGTCCACAGAGAGAGACGGGGACAAAAACCTGTCCACAGAGAGAGAGACGGGGACAAAAACCTGTCCACAGAGAGAGAGACGGGGACAAAAACTTGTCCACAGAGAGAGACGGGGATAAAAAGTCCTGGTTTAGTCCTGGTTTAGTCCTGGTTTAGTTCTGGTTTAGTCCTAGTTTAGTCCTGGTTTAGACCTGGTTTAGTCCTGGTTTAGTCCTGGTTTAGTCCTGGTTTAGTCCTGGTTTCGTCCTGGTTCAGTCCTGGTTCAGTCCTGGTTTAGTCCTGGTTTAGTCCTGGTTTAGTCCTGGTTCAGTCCTGGTTTAGTCCTGGTTTCGTCCTGGTTCAGTCCTGGTTCAGTCCTGGTTTAGTCCTGGTTTAGTCCTGGTTCAGTCCTGGTTCAGTCCTGGTTTAGTCCTGGTTTAGTCCTGGTTTAGTCCTGGTTTAGTCCTGGTTTAGTCCTGGTTCAGTCCTGGTTTAGTCCTGGTTTAGACCTGGTTCAGTCCTCATGGCTCATTATATTTCTCACTTGTCACTCGTCTGTTTCTTTCTCTCATTTGGGGAACTTCAAAAACCTTCAGATTCTTTTTTCTTTACATTATTTTATATTTTTACAGTGAGACAGAGTCATTATCTCTGAATCCAACATAAACATGAGGAACAGAAGAACTCGATTATCTGTCCTCTTTTCCCTGTCCTCTTTTCCCTGTCCTCTTTTACCTGTCCTCTTTTTCCTGTCCTCTTTTTCCTGTCCTCTTTTCCTTGTCCTCTTTTACTTATTCTCTTTTCCCTGTCCTCTTTTCCCTGTCCTCTTTTCCCTGTCCTCTTTTACTTATCCTCTTTTTCCTGTCCTCTTTTCCCTGTCCTCTTTTTCCTGTCCTCTTTTCCCTGTCCTCTTTTCCCTGTCCTCTTTTTCCTGTCCTCTTTTCCCTGTCCTCTTTTTCCTGTCCTCTTTTCCCTGTCCTCTTTTCCCTGTCCTCTTTTACTTATCCTCTTTTTCCTGTCCTCTTTTCCCTGTCCTCTTTTTCCTGTCCTCTTTTCCCTGTCCTCTTTTACTTATCCTCTTTTCCCTGTCCTCTTTTACTTATCCTCTTTTTCCTGTCCTCTTTTCCCTGTCCTCTTTATCCTGTCCTCTTTATCCTGTCCTCTTTTCCCTGTCCTCTTTTCCCTGTCCTCTTTTCCCTGTCCTCTTTTCCCTGTCCTCTTTTCCCTGTCCTCTTTTACCTGTCCTCTTTTACTTATCCTCTTTTCCCTGTCCTCTTTTACTTATCCTCTTTTTCCTGTCCTCTTTTCCCTGTCCTCTTTTTCCTGTCCTCTTTTCCCTGTCCTCTTTTTCCTGTCCTCTTTTCCCTGTCCTCTTTTACTTATCCTCTTTTTCCTGTCCTCTTTTCCCTGTCCTCTTTTTCCTGTCCTCTTTTCCCTGTCCTCTTTTACTTATCCTCTTTTCCCTGTCCTCTTTTTCCTGTCCTCTTTTTCCTGTCCTCTTTTCCCTGTCCTTTTTCCTGTCCTCTTTTCCCTGTCCTCTTTTTCCTGTCCTCTTTTTCCTGTCCTCTTTTACTTATCCTCTTTTCCCTGTCCTCTTTTCCCTGTCCTCTTTTACTTATCCTCTTTTCCCTGTCCTCTTTTTCCTGTCCTCTTTTCCCTGTCCTCTTTTCCCTGTCCTCTTTTTCCTGTCCTCTTTTCCCTGTCCTCTTTTACTTATCCTCTTTTCCCTGTCCTCTTTTTCCTGTCCTCTTTTCCCTGTCCTCTTTTTCCTGTCCTCTTTTTCCTGTCCTCTTGTTACGACCCACGTCTTCCTGTTCCCTGTGTGCTCCTCCCCCTCCCTCACCTGCCTGACTCTGGAACTGGGCGGAGTTCCTGGCTCCTCCCCCTCCACCTGAAGTCCATCAGCACAATCATCACCACCTGCCGTGGATAAGAGGAGCCAGGACCAGACACTCGGTGACACATCGTCCGTGTGTCAAACGTGTCTACTCCTGCTCAGCTTTGTGAATGTTTGTTGCGTACCGTTTTGATACTAATTTTTTTTTTTTGCTACTCTCCCAGATTCCTGCTCCCTGGACCGTCCCAGCTCCTTCGTCTCTGGATCCGTTCCTGACCCTGCTTCCCCGCTCTGGTATTGTCTGTTTTCCTGTCCTTGTCTCTGGACACTCTGGACCCTGGCTCACACCCTGGCTCGACAGACTCGCTGGAGGGAGAGACGACGCCCTTCTGCCCGGTTGGAGGGACACCACTCTCCAGTCTGGACCGAGGTTGGCGGACCGAACGGTTGGCGGAACAATGGGGAATCCGTTTGGAGCTGCTCGAACATCCCCTTTCAGCCCTGGCTCTCAATGGACAATTGCTGGCGCGGGACACCTTGGTCTTTTCCGGCAACCATCATGAATCGCGCAGGTTCCACGTCATCTCTTCCCCATCCTCTCCACTGTTTTTGGGCTTCGGCTACGGACCCATAACCCAATCATCAGGGTGGAGCCCTCTTTGTCACGCCCGCTGCCTTCAGTCAGCTCTGTCGCCGGTTGGGGAGGCTAACTCCTCCCCTGATCCTTCCCCAGAGACGCCAGATCTCTCCTCGGTCCCAAAGGACCAATCATGATTTTAAAGACGTTTTTAGCAAGAGTCCCTCCTCACCGCCAGTACGATTGCGCTATTGACCTTTTGCCCGGAGCCCTGTTAACTTCCAGTCATTTGTATAATCTGTATAGACCTGAACAAGAAACCATGGAACAGTACACGTGGATCGTGTTCCTGCCCCGAAGTACCAGCCCGGTCAAAAGGTGTGGCTATCTTCGAAGACGAGCCCCCTGAAAACAGACTCCCGCAAACTTTCCCCTCGCTTCCTGGGCCCGTTCGAGATCACCAAGATTATCAACCCATCCGCCATACAACTACGACTACCTCCAACTCTCCACATCCATCCTACCTTTCATGTGTTCCAGGTCAAGCCGCACCAGCACCAGCGACCTCTGCCCTCCGGCCGAGCCCCCTCTTCCCGCCCGGGTCGTGGACGGTCATCCGGCATTCACCGTCCGGCACCTTATCGATGTCTGCCGGCGTGGCAGGGGACCAGGGGACTCTAGTACCTGGTCAACTGGGAGGGTTATGGGCCAGAAGAGCAAGCCTGGGGGTCCACCAGGAGGTGTACCTTGGGGGGGGGGCTACTGTCACGATCCACGTGTTCCTGCTCCTTCCCCTCCCTCACCTGCCTAACTTTGGAGCTGAGTGGAGTTCCTGGCTCCTCCCATGCGCACCTGAATCCCATCAGTGCAATCAACACCCCCTGCCGTGGATAAGAGGAGCCAGGACCAGACACTCGGTGGCAGATCGTCCGCGTGTGAAACATTCCTGCTTTCTGGACCGTCCCAGCTCCTTCGTCTCTGGCTCCGTTCCTGACCCTGCCTCCCCGTTCTGGTACTGTCTGTTCCTGTCCTTGTCTCTACGTCACGCTCTGGACCCTGGCTCGCTCCTCGCTCCTCGCTCCTCGCTCCTCGCTCCTCGCTCCTCGCTCCTCGCTCCTCGATCCTCGCTCCTCGCTCCAGCACTTCCTCCTCCAGCCCCTGCACTTCACGACCTGCCCTGGATTCAGCTCACTCTCTGCTCCTCGCCCGCTCTACCATCTTTTGTTTGTTTAATATTCACTTTGTAAATAAACACTGTTAAACCCTCCCGAGTTCTGTATTTTTGGTCAGTCTGAACATTACGACACCTCTCCTCTTTTTCCTCTCCTCTTTTTCCTGTCCTCTTTTACCTGTTTTCTTTTCTCTGTCCTCTCGGTTTGATGTTTTCTAATTGGACGATTCCAGACATGCACCAAACACCTGATTGTACAGTTAATAAAACTGTCTTTTCTGTGTATTCTCTCTCTTTCCTCTCTCGTGATCTCTCTGATTCTCTCGCTCTATTTGGACTTTTCTCTTTATTCTCCTCATTTCTCTGTATTCTCTCTCTTTCTCTTTTCTCTTTCTTCTCTCTTTATGTCTCTCTCTTTTCTCTTTAATTCTCTCTCTTTTCTCTTTATTCTCTCTCTCTTTTCTCTTTATTCTCTGTTTTCTCTTTCTCTTTTCTCTTTATTCTTTTCTTCTTTTCTCTTTATTCCTCTCTCTCTTTTCTCTTTTTCTTCTCTCTTTTTTCTCTTTATTCTCTTTTCTCTCTTCTTTCTTCCTTCTCTCTCTTATTTCTCTCTTTTCTCTTTATGCTCTCTCTCTTTTCTCTTTATTCTCTCTCTTTTCTCTTCTTTTCTCTTTTCTCTTTATTCTCTCTCTTTTTCTCTTTATTCTCTCTCTCTCTCTTTCTTTCTTCTTTTCTCTTATTCTCTCATCTCTTTCCTCTTTATCTCTTTATTCTCTCTTTTTCTCTTTATTCTCTCTCTTTTCGTTCTTCTCTTTCTCTTTCTCGCTCTCTCTTTTCCCCTCTATCTTATTCTCTCTCTCTTCTCTCTTTATTCTCTCTCTTTTCTCCTCTTTAGTTCTTATTCTCTCTCTTTTCTCTTTATCTCTCTCTCTTTTCTCTTTATTCTTTCTCTCTTTTTTCTCTTTATTCTCTTTCTTTTTCTTTTATCTCTCTCTTTTCTCTTTATATTCTTTTCTCTTTTATTCGCTCTCCTCTCTTCTCATCTTTTCTCTTTCTTCTTTCTCGTCTTTTCTTTCTCTTTTTTCTCTCTCTTCTTTTCTCTTTATTCTCTCTCTCTTTTCTCTTTATTTCTCTCTCTTTTCTCTTTATATTCTTTAGCTCTCTTTTCTCTGTTCTTTTCTCTCTTCTCTCTTTATTCTCTCTCTTTTCTCTTTCTTCTCTCTCTTCTTTTCTCCGTACACGAGTCTCTTTTGAAATAGTTCGGGATCAATAACCAATTTGAAGATGAGCTGAAGGAGGAAGAGTCTGAGAGACGCCATGTTGGATTTGAAAAGAGATTCATCTTAAAAAAGAGAAAGAGCGAAACACGGAGGAAGGACGGAGGGAGAGGGGTAAGAGAGACAAAGAGTGAAGGAGATAGAGAGGGAGAAAGGGAGGGAGAGAGGGGGAAGAGAGAGACAAAGAGTGAAAGAGATAGAGAGGGAGAGAGAGAGACAAAGGGTGCAGAGAGGGAGAGAGAGAACAGAGGGGAAAGGGGGATGGGGAGAAGGGGGGGAAGAGAGAGAGAGACAAAGAGTGAAGGAGGGAGAGAGGGAGAGAGGGAAGAGAGAGACAAAGAGTGAAGGAGGGAGAGAGGGAGAGAGGGAAGAGAGAGACAAAGAGTAAAGGAGAGAGAGGGAGAAAGAGAGACAGAGAGAGAAAGAGGGAGGCGGAGAGAAAGACAAAGGCGAGAGAGAGGGGAAGGGTGGCAAGAGTGAAAGAGAAACAGAGGGAGAGAGAGAGAAGGGGAGGTGGTGAGAGGGGGAAGAGAAAGAAATATAGAGAGGGAGAGAGAGAGACTATATAGTAAGAAGGTAAAGACAGAAAAAGAGAAAGAGAGAAAGAGCAGAGACAAAGAGAAAGGGGAAGAGAGAAAGAAGAGAGAGTAAAAGAGAGAAAAAGAGGCAGAGAGGGAGGGGAAAGCAGAGAGAGAGAGGGGGGAGAGAGAGACAGAGAGAAAGAGAGAGGGAAAAAACAGTGAAAGAGAGACAGAGAGGGGGACAGAGAGAAAGGGAGGGATAAGAGGGGAGAAGAGGGAGAGAGAGAAGGAGACAGAAAGAAAGAGAGAGAGACAAACAAAGAGAAAGAGGCAAAGACAAAGAGAGAGACAAAGAGAGAGAGAGAAAGGGGGCAAGAGAAAGGCAAGAGAGGGGGGGCAGAAAGAAAGAGAGAGGCAAAGAATTAAAGAGAGAGAATAATTCATTTAAATGGTTTGGTTGAAAAGACGGGAGAGAAGAGAGAGAATGAGAGAAACACTGAAAGAGAAAAAAAGAAAGAGAGGAGAGAGAGAAAAAAAGAAAAAGAGAAAAAGACGATTTGCAATGGGAGGAATGTGAAGAATGATACTGGACAGATATCGGGGATTTAATCTGATGGTAAAAAGATGAGAGAAAGAAAGAGAGAAAAAAGAGAGGTGGTTTAGGATGGGGGGATGAGAAGAACGTGAAGGTGAAGAAGGTGAAGAAGGTGAAGAATGGAAGAGGACAGAGATCGTGATCAGGTTCAGAGTTTTCACAGATGAACCAAAATGTGATTAATCTTTGTGAAGAAAACAGCAGGACTCAGACGCCACATCACCACAGGGTCACAGGGTCAGTACTGTAACATCTACAGAACCAGAACCAGACTGAGGCTGTGTCACTGAGCAACACACTCCACTCTGTCAGGAGTACTCCTCAAGTTCTGGTTTAGTCCTGGTTCAGTCCTGGTTTAGTCCTGGTTTAGACCTGGTTTAGTTCTCGTTTGGTCCTGGTTTAGTTCTCGTTTGGTCCTGGTTTAGTTCTCGTTTGGTCCTGGTTTAGTCCTGATCTAGTTCTCGTTTGGTCCTGGTTTAGTTCTCGTTTGGTCCTGGTCTTTGTTCATTTAGACACGGAGGAGAATTATATTCACCAAAAATCAATATTGATCTTGTAATTATTGTAATTATGACATAATCTTTAACGATGGAGTAGATTTTCCATGATGATGTCATGTTTTTATGAGCCGCAGACGCCTGATTGGCTGATGATGTCACACACGAGGACTGTGATTGGTGGAGATAAAGTCTCAGTTTACACAGGAAAGATCAATAGAAACTAATTAAACCTTAATGAATAAAAGACATGACTCAAACAAACAGAACGCTCCAGAGTATGGCATTACACGTCTCTGTCGTCATGGAGACGGTGACGGCATCAGGCCAAGTTACAGGTCAGATCTGTGGAGAAGTGACCCCGCTCACAGTGAGTTTTATCTCTCCCTCAGGCAGACAGGATGAAGTGCAGACGATAAAAGAGTAAAAGGACAGACAGAGCAGTGCCTCAGTCTGACACAAACTGAACTGACAGGATTTTTAAAGAGACGCTCAGATCAGACTAACAAGGATCAGAGTCTGTGAGAGAGAACACTGGGACAGACCTGGTTTAGTCCTGGTTTAGTCCTGGTTTAGTCCTGGTTTAGTCCTGGTTTAGTCCTGGTTTAGTCCTGGTTTAGTCCTGGTTTAGACCTGGTTTAGTCCTGGTTTAGTCCTGGTTTAGTCCTGGTTTAGTCCTGGTTCAGTCCTGGTTTAGTCCTGGTTTAGACCTGGTTTAGTCCTGGTTTAGACCTGGTTTAGTCCTGGTTTAGTCCTGGTTCAGTCCTGGTTTAGTCCTGGTTTAGACCTGGTTTAGTCCTGGTTTAGACCTGGTTTAGACCTGGTTTAGTCCTGGTTTAGACCTGGTTTAGTCTGGTCCTGGTTTAGTCCTGGTTTTCCTGTCCTGTTTAGACCTGGTTTAGGGGTTTAGTCCTGGTTTAGACCTGGTTTAGTTCCAGTTTAGTGCATATTGACTATTTGAGTATTTAATTTAAAGGTGTAACATGTAACTTTTCTTATGTGCGGGTCCAACACCTGCTTGTCTCCATGGAGATGTTATTTCTGCACCTGAAATATTCCACACTGGGGCATTAAACTCACACATCTTACACTGACTCATTTACAGGTGTTTTTATTGCTTTGTATTCTTACTGTGAGCGGGGTCGCCTCTCCACAGATCTGACCTGTTCTGACCCGTCCTGGTGGCTTCACTTGCTTGTCGTCATGGCGATAGGTACGTTTAATGTCAAACTACGGAACATTCAAAGCAATAGCATCAAGTAAACAGGTTCCACAAGGTCCCTGTGATTGAATAAATGTAGAATATGTGTTTAATGCCGCACTGTGGAACATTTCCGTAGCTGGTTCAGATCTACAGTTCCATCCAGGCGTCGCACTGCGCACATCTCTCTTTTAAACCTGATTGGACGGGAGCAGACAGGACTTTACATGTAGATGGATCGGAGCAGTTAGCTTAGCCTAGCGCTGTCCCTGTTTGTTTGATGGAGAGGGGCCCTGAGCTAGCATAGCGCGCTAGTGAGGGATCCGCTCTCATCAAGTCTGACACGACACGAAAAGAAACCGGCGGAAAATGAAGGAGGCGCTGTCAGGAATGAAGATGAGGAAAAGAAACTGAAGGAAGAGAAGGAGAGGAGGGTTTAATAAAGACACGAAACCCACACGGACACAGGGAGAACACGCAAACGCCACACAGACACAGGGAGAACACGCAAACTCCACACGGACACAGGGAGAACACGCAAACGCCACACGGACACAGAAAGAACAAACTCCACAGACAGAGAGAGAACAAACTCCACACAGACACAGAGAGAACAAACTCCACACAGACACAGAGAGAACAAACTCCACACAGACACAGAGAGAACAAACTCCACAGACACAGAGAGAACAACTCCACACAGACACAGAGAGAACAAACTCCAGACAGACACAGAGAGAACAAACTCCAGACAGACACAGAGAGAACAAACTCCACACAGACAGAGACAGAACAAACTCCACAGACAGAGAGAACAAACTCCACAGACACAGAGAGAACAAACTCCACACAGACACAGAGAGAACAAACTCCACAGACACAGAGAGTGTGTATATTCTGATGGCTGTATAAAGCCTGATGCCCTTCCAGAGTTCAGGTTTGATCATGTGACCACAGACGCCTCATGGAAAAGTTCCTGAATATGACTTTAATTCTCTCTCTGTGTTCGGCTCGTGATTCTCTTTTGTTTATTTCTACGGTTTTAACGACACAGTTTCACGCTCCTGTTCTCCAGATGTGCCTTTAGGTCCTGTGACGAGCTAATCGAGGTGAGAGAAGTCCCAGAGGAAGGAGGAGGCGAGGAGAGAGGAGGCGAGGAGAGAGGAGACGAGGGGAGGAGGAGCCGAGGGGACGAGGAGACGAGGAAACAAGGGGGAGAGGAGGCGAGGAGAGGAGATTAGGCGAGGAGAGAGGAGAGGAGACGAGGGGAGGAGGAGACGAAGAAAAAAGGAGAGAGGAGACAAGGAGACGAGGGGAGGAGGAGGCGAGGGGACGAGGAGACGAGGAAACAAGGGGAGAGGAGGCGAGGAGATGAGGAGGCGAGGAGAGAGGAGACGAGGGGAGGAGGAGACGAGGAAACAAGGAGAGAGGAGACAAGGAGACGAGGGGAGGAGGAGGCGAGGGGACGAGGAGAAGAGGAAACAAGGAGAGAGGAGGCAAGGAGACGAGGAGAGAGGAGACGAGGGGAGGAGGAGACGAAGAAAAAAGGAGAGAGGAGACAAGGAGACGAGGGGAGGAGGAGGCGAGGGGACGAGGAGACGAGGAAACAAGGGGAGAGACGCGAGGCGAGGAGACGAGGAGAGAGGAGACGAGGAGAGAGGAGACGAGGGGAGGAGGAGACGAAGAAAAAAAGGAGAGAGGAGACAAGGAGACGAGGGAGGAGGAGGCGAGGGGACGAGGAGACGAGGAAAACAAGGGGAGAGGAGGCGAGGAGATGAGGAGAGAGGAGACGAGGGGAGGAGGAGATGAAGGAACAAGGAGGGAGGAGATGAGGAGAGAGGAGGCGAGGAGGTGAGGGGACGAGGAGACGAGGAAACAAGGAGAGAGGAGGCGAGGAGATGAGGAGGCGAGGGGACGAGGGGACAAGGAGACGAGGAAACAAGAAGAGAGGAGACAAGGGGAGGAGGAGGAGGAGGAGGCGAGGGGACGAGGAGACGAAGAAACAAGGAGAGAGGAGACGAGGAAACAAGGAGAGAGGAGGCGAGGGACGAGGAGACGAGGAAACAAGGAGAGATGTGGAGAAAGGAGGGAAAGAGAAAGGAAACGAGGAGAGAGGAGGTCAAGAAAACAAAGAGAGAGGAGACATGGAAACAAGGAGAGAGGAGACAAGAATGGAGAGAAGAAGTGAGGAGATGAGAGAGAAGAGACTAGAAGGAGACAAGGACGAGAGGAGGAGATAAGGAGAATGAGGAAACAAAGAGACGAGGACAGAAGGAGCTAGGAGACGAGGTGGAGGAGGCATGACGAGGAGGTGCTGGATTAAATCTAATAAAACAGTTTGGGAATAAAGAGCGTGATGAGAACAGGACCACAGAGACGAAAAGAACGACCAGATGGAGGAACGGGAGCTGTGTCCAAACGAGGAGAACAAGAGTTATCTGTTTATTCTTTAAAAGACGACTGAGAGAAAGAAGGAGAGAAGAGAGGAGGAGAGGAGAGAGGAGGAGGAGAGGAGAGAGACAAGAGAAAGAAGAGGAGAGAGAAGAGGTGGAGGAACGGAGCTGTTTCCAAACGAGGAGAACAAGAGTTATATCTGTTTATTCTTTAAAAGACGAGAGAAGAGAGGAGGAGGAGGAGAGAGGAGAGGAGGAGGAGAGACAAGAGAAGAGAAAGAAAAGAGGAGGGAGAGATGGAGGAACGGAGCTGTGTCCAAACGAGAAAACAAGAGTTATCTGTTTATTCTTTAAAAGACGAGGAGAAGAGAGGAGGAGAGGATAGAGGAGGAGAGGAGAGAGACAAGAGAAAGAAAGAGGAGAGAGGAGAGATGGAGGAACGGAGCTGTGTCCCCCAAACGAGGAGAACAAGAGTTATCTGTTTATTCTTTAAAAGACGAGAGAAAGGAGAGGAGAGAGGAGGAGAGGGAGAGAGACAAGAGAAAGAAAGAGGAGAGAGGAGAGATGGAGGAACGGAGCTGTGTCCAAACGAGGAGAACAAGAGTTATCTGTTTATTCTCTAAAAGAGGAGAGGAAGAAGGAGGAGAGGAGGAGAAGAGAACAGTACAAATTTTGATCTGTTTATGTAAAGGAGAAGAGAAAGACAGAAACAGAGAGGAGAGAAGGAAGAGAGAGGAGAGAGGAGATAAGAAGGAGAGAAGGAGAGAAGGAGACCAGAAGAGCAGCGATGAGGAAAGAAGGAGAAGAGAGGAGATGAGGCTCAAAGGAGCAGAAGATGGAGAAGAGAAGAGGAGAGGGTCAGAAGAGCAGAGGATGGACAGCTCCTCTGGGACCTCCTCTGGGACCTCCTCTGGGAGCTGTGGAGGGTAAGTGGGGGAGGGGGCGGGGGCTTGTTCTTAATGAGCCAATAGAAAAAACAGTATTTTTCTCCTCTGTATTTATGACTCACAGAGGAGGAGTAACAGGAGCCGCAGGAGCAATAGAGCAGATGAGCTAACCAGGGCTTAACACATTCATTCAACACACAGGAACAGGAGGCACGAGGAGGTGCATAGGGAGGAGGTGCACACACAGCCAAGACACGAGGAGGTGCACACACAGCCAAGACACGAGGAGGTTGCACAGAGAGAGGTGCACACACAGTCAAGACACGAGGAGGTGCACACCAGCCAAGACACGACGGAGGTGCACAGGGAGGAGGTGCACACACAGCCAAGGAATTAGGTGCACATGGAGGTACACACACAGCCAAGACACGAGGAGGTGCACACAGGGAGGAGGTGCACACACAGCCAAGACAACGAGGAGGTGCACACACAGCCAAGACACATGGAGGAGGTACACACAAAGCCAGACAACCCGATGGAGGTGCACACACAGCCAAGACACAAGGAGGTGCACACACAGCCAAGACACGAGGAGGTGCAACAGGGAGGAGGTGCCACACACAGCCAAGACACGAGGAGGTGCACACACAGCCAAGACACGAGGAGGTACACACACAGCCAAGACACGAGGAGGTGCACAGGGAGGAGGTGCACACACAGTCCAAGACACGAGGAGGTGACACACACACCAAGACACGAGGAGGTGCACAGGGAGGAGGTGCACCACACAGCCAAGACACATGGAGGTACACACACAGCCAAGACACGAGGAGGTGCACAGGGAGGAGGTGCACACACAGCCAGACACGGGGAGGTGCACACACAGCCAAGACACATGGAGGGTACACACAAAGCCAAGACACGAGGAGGTGCACACACAGCCAAAGACACAAGGAGGTGCACACACAGCCAAGACACGAGGAGGGCACAGGGAGGGGGTGCACACACAAACAAGACACGAGGAGTTACACAGGGAGGAGGTGCACACACAAACAAGACCGAGGAGGGTACACACAGCCAAGACTCGA
>JAIEZT010000038.1:492773-607134 GCA_019594935.1 Periophthalmus modestus | reverse complement strand
AACAAGTGAAAAGAGAAAGTCTGAAGAAGTTTAAAGAGTTTTGTTTGTATTTGTCAGAGTTACAGAAACTCGCTGCTGACATGTTTGGGATGGAGGCTGCTCTGTTCGTGCCCTCGGGAACCATGAGCAACTTAATCGCAGGTATCACAAATAAAAGACACTAACACGGACAATATCGTTGAATAATAGAGCTGCACGATTATGGGAAAAAGTAAAACGTGAGATTAGTGATATATGTTTAAAAAGTACCACATTGTAAACGTGTGAACATTTGAGAGAAGATGGAAATATGAAGTGATAAACTACAGGGTGAGCAGCTTTTACACAGAATAAAACCTCATGGAGACACAGGGAGGGCATCTGACACACAGGGACATTACAGAACGTGTTTGTACAGGTGGAAACTACAGGTACAACAAGGCTTTATATATAAATACAATACAGTATTTGGTTCATTGTGATGTTCAGTGCAGCTCTACTGCTGATACGACACATTCTTTTCAGAGGAATATAAAGTTTAACTTAAATGTGGGTATTTCTCAACATAACACACACTTGAACAGTGAAATGTTTAACCTCATAAACTTTATTGTCTGTGCAGTTATGGTTCACTGCAGAGAGAGAGGAGACGAGATGATCATCGGAGATATGTCTCATTTGCATATTTATGAGCAAGGAGGCAGCGCACAGGTAAGACAGAAGTCAGACATGGACACTTTAAAGGTCAACAGTTGGAGTACGGTGGCCTAAAGGAGTCAAAAGCACAACTACAATCCACAGATCAACAAGAAGTCATTATTCAGGGCTCAGACTAAATATGTGTAACTTTACAGAAGAGTGAAAAAGTGTTTAATTTGAGCTGATGTCTCTGGTACCATGAGCTTTAATACATTTATGTAAGATTTTGAAATGTCCCAAGAACATAGGACCACAAGTTACGCTAAAGGTGTGAAGGTGTCTTCACCTCGCACCTCCAGGAGAACTTCTCCCTGATCTCAGGGGAGGGGGGGCCATGTTCTCTGCCTCTATTGTCGATACAGCTGCTCGTAGCTGTGGTCGTAAGGTCTGCGGTGGTCTCCCAGTGGTGGACACTGGAAGTAAGGGATTCCATCAGAATGAAGAAGGGGACCTATCGAGCCTTGTTGGCTTGTGGGACTCCTAAGGCAGCTGACAGGTGCCGACGGGCCAAGCGTGCCACGGCTTGTGCTGTCTTGGAGGCAAAAACCTCGAGGTTAGGTGCAGTTTGGGGAGGCCATGGAGGTGGACTATCGGACGACCTCAAAGAAATTCTGACATATCGACCGATGCCTCAGGAGGGGGAAGCAGTGCTTCTGGGGGTGGATGAGATCCGTCCCGAGTACCTCAAGTCTCTGGATGTTGTGGGGCTGTCTTGGCTGACACGTCTCTACAACATCGCGTGGCGGTCGGCGAGAGGAGAATCTGTCCAATAGTCGAACCTCGGATTCGGGAGGAGCAGTATGGTTTTCGTCCTGGTCGCGGAACACTGGACCAGCTCTATACTCTCCATCGGGTGCTTGAGGGCTCATGGGAGTTTGCCCGACCAGTCCACATGTGTTTTGTGGATCTGGAGAAGGCATTCGACCGTGTCCCCCGTGGTGTCCTTTGGGGGGCGCTCTGGGAGTATGGGGTCCGGGGCCTTTTGCTCAGGTCTGTCCGGTCCCTGTGTGACCGGAGCAGGAGCTGTGTTCTCTGCAGTAAGTCAGACCTGTTCCCGGTGCATGTTGGACTCCGCCAGGGCTGCCAGGGTTCTGTTCATTTTAGATTTTATGTAACACAAAAATAATAAACTAATCTCATTCATTTTGTGTTCATTTATACATATATATTTCGTCATAACACAGTTGGCAGGTGTCCACTCCACCTCGGTGACCACTCTCCCCAATGGAACCTTCAACTTGGACCAGCTGGAGTCTAAAATCCGACACGGTTTTCCTGATCCTCACTATCCACGTTCCAGACTCATCTGTGTGGAGAACACTCACAACATCCAGGGAGGACGAGTGCTGCCACTCAGCTTCCTCCAGGAGGTACAAGGACTTAAAACTCATGGGATGTTATAACTTTAACTGTCATTTTTGTTTATTTGAGGTATTGGCCTCAAGTCTGTCATTACTGGGCCTATCCACGTCAAACAAAAACTGGCTTCTGTAAGTATAGAAAAACTAGTTTAAAAAAAAAACAAACATCAGATTCAAAGAGTGATTCATGTGGAGAGTTTGTGGACCCCAGAAATAAGGTTTTGTCAATTATAGATGTACAGAGACTCTACAATTTGATGATGTCATAGTTTCAGATGGAGGGTGGGGCCTATATAACTGTTTATAACTCTGTATAACCCTATGGGAGATTCACTGTTTTTTAAAGAAACATTATTAGTTTGGGATTGATTCCATAAACTTATCATTTTAATATAATGGCTTAAAGTTCTTTTTACAACAATCACGTCTTTGGGGTTGAATAATGGCACTATTTTCTGAAGCTAAAAAATATTTGACTTTTGTTTATTTAAACCAACAGAAAAGATGCTGAACTTTGCTCCAGTTTTAGTTCCACGTGGATAGTTCCAGTAATTACAGAAATATTCATAAACCAGGTCCATCTGTATCTGACACAGAGAACTCCACCTGAGGATCTCACCCGTCTCAGCTCTTTAACAGCAGAGTTACATGTTTAGTCTTATGGTTATATCTTTGCTGAATAGTTGTCATTTTACTCTTCAGGTGCGTAGTTTGGCAGATAAGTACGACCTGAAGGTTCACATGGATGGAGCTCGAGTGATGAACGCTGCAGTGGCTCTGGGAGTGTCCATTAAAACTATTCTACAACACACACATACAGTCAGTGTGTGTCTGTCCAAGGTACGAGCAAAAACACACATTTTATTTCAGCATCACAGGCCAAAACTTCTGAAATTGTGTAATAAGTTTCAGTTTTAAGTCACTCCTTCTTCAGAATGTCATATTAAAGTTTCATTCCTGCTAATGAAACAACTGCACATCACATCAGTTTTGTGAAGTTGTAGTGTATTGTTTTGGATGATGTTTTTGCATACAAATTAAAAATGGCTGTGTGGGGGTGGGTGGGTAACTTTGGCTTGTGGGCGGAGCTTTGGACAGAATTTTACAGCTCACTGCAACGACGTCATCGCAGCATTCGCACCAGTCAAATGAAACTCATCGAGGCTAAAGCAGGTATAGCGGTGAATTTGGAGCAGAGTTCCATATTTGAAATTCTAACCGTGAGTATCATAGCAACCAAAGAGCCAATCAGGAGCGAGGTTGTTGAAGGTCTCGCCTCTTCTCGCCCACACAGCTGGTTTGGCAGAGGATGGGCCCTTAAGAACGCTGTCAATCAAACCTGTTGCTAACGCTAGCAGGAGCGACCTCGGGGAAAGAAGGCGCCAGATTAGTCTATTATTAATGTTCATATGTTGATTTACAGACACAGACGTGAAATAAAAACCCCAGGATCATGTAGAGGGTTAATACTAACATTTAAGACCAACATGAGTCTGACAGCAGCAGGGACAGAGAGTTACACGGATGACCTCTTCAGACATGTTTTTGATGAGGGAACAATTTTATAACATATACATATATTTTGCGTAACTCGTCTTCATTTTCTTGTCAGGGTCTTGGGTCTCCAGTCGGTACCATTTTGGCCGGTCCGAGCGAGTTCATCTCCAGAGCCGTGCGATGTCGGAAGGCTTTGGGAGGAGGCATGAGGCAGGCCGGGATTTTAGCTGCAGCTGGAAAAATGTCTTTACTGAAGATGGTGAGCAGACTGGAGGAGGACCACAGGAACGCCAAAACATTCGCTCAAGGTTTGGGTTATTTACATGTTTTTAGGAGCCTCAAACTCCATCAGTAGCTAGGTTTATCTCTTATTAACGGCTGCATGGAAGTGTAGGCTGCTTTGAATTAATTTAAAAGTTGTTAAACACATTTTGTCGACAATAAATGTGGTTGTTGGCGTCACAATACTTAAAGCCCCAATATGTAACTTTCTAGTGGCTGAAAGTCAAGTTCATGATTCCGTGGAAGTAGAAAGTTAAAACCATACTGTGGAACATTCACCACGATTTTATGCCATACTGTAGAAGATAAAGGCAAAAGGAACAATATTTCTATGGAAACAAGCAGGATGAGGCCCTCCTCCAAGACAAATAAGAGTCAACTTGAGATTGACGAGGTACAACACAAAATATGCTACGGCAAGGGGGAGCAGGACGCCAGGTCAGAGGGGAGTTAACATCAACTCCCCATCCGGAGATTGGGTACGAAGCCCCAATGAGCATTACGCTGAGCGAGGCAGCGACTGACCTGAAAGATAAGATCATGGCCCGAATGAACACAAGGCAACCCCGACACCACCTGCAGAGACTAAGTGAAGTACCATCTGAAAGTCTCCTGGAAGATGTGAATGCAGCATTGAGAGCGATCCTCAACCATCACAGAAACAATGAGCTGATATACACTTCAGCAGCAGTGATCCTAGAGATGCTTGGATATAAGAGCAACCATGAGAAACAATACCCACCATGGAAACGACGGTTAGAGGCTAAAATCAAGGCAGTGAGGAGAGAAGTGAGCCAACTGTCAGAGGCCCAGAGAGGTGCAATGAAAAAACAAGTACCCAGGAGGTACAGCCAGATGCCCAAACCTGAAGCACTGGAAACTGCCAAACAAAGGCTCCAAGCCTTGGCCAGCCGCCTAAAGAGGTACACACGAGATAATGAATCCAGACGAATAAACCGTCTGTTCACAACACAATTCAATTCAATTCAATTTCTCTTTATTGTCAAATGTGCATATACATAGAAGATGAATAGCGCAGATGAAACCGGCGAAAGTGTACGCTCAGTGGCAGGGTAATAACACCAGAGCAGACCCATCAAGGCTTGAAACCGAACAGTACTGGAGAGGTATATGGGAGAAGGAGGCATCACATAACAGCGATGCACAGTGGCTGGTGGCTTTCAGAGAAGACCACAGCAACCTCCCTGAACAGAATCCAGTCACCATCACAGTGGCAGACATCCAGGAAAGAGTCTCGGGTATGAAGAACTGGACCGCACCAGGCCCTGACATGATCCACGCTTACTGGCTAAAGAAGCTCACTGCTCTCCATGAGCACCTGGCAGCACAAATGAACCAGCTGCTAATGGATAGGAATCACCCTGAATGGCTAACCGAAGGGCGTACGATCCTGATCCAGAAGGATCCCTCAAAGGGTACAGTTCCATCCAACTATCGGCCAATAACCTGTCTCTCCACAACATGGAAGTTCATGTCAGGCATCATCACGGCTAAGATAAATGGTACATGGATCAATACATGAGCACAGCACAGAAGGGCATCGGCAAAGATACCAGGGGAGCCAAACACCAGCTCCTGGTCGACCGAACAGTCTCCCGAGACTGAAGAACCCATAAGACCAACCTGTGCACGGCCTGGATTGATTACAAGAAAGTCTACGACTCAATGCCACACACATGGATCACTGAATGTCTGGAGCTGTACAACATCAACAGGACTCTAAGAGCCTTCATTGCAAACTCAATGAGGTTGTGGAAAACCACCCTTCAGGCCAATGGCAAGCCACTTGCACAAGTGACCATCAAATGTGACATATACCAAGGAGATGCACTGTCCCCACTGCTGTTCTGCATAGGTCTGAACCCCCTCAGCCAAATCATCAATAACACTGGCTATGGATACTGACTCAGGAATGGGGCCACCGTGAGTCACCTCCTCTACATGGATGACATCAAGCTGTACGCTAAGAATGAGACATCGACTCACTGATCCACACCACCAGGATCTACAGCACAGACAATGGAATGTCATTCGGGCTTGAGAAGTGCAGCCGGATGGTGACAAAGAGAGGGAAGGTAGTCCACACAGAAGGGGTCTCACTCCCAGAAGGGACAATAGCAGACATTGAGGACAGTTACAAGTACCTTGGTATCCCACAAGCAAATGGCAACCTTGAAGAGGAAACAAGGAAAGCAGCTACGGCCAAATACCTCAGACGAGTAAGGCAAGTCCTAAGGAGTCAGCTCAATGGCAAGAATAAGACCCAGGCAATAAACAGCTACGCCCTGCCAGTAATCAGACACCCAGCAGGAATCATAAGCTGGCCAAAGGAGGAGATACAGACCACAGATGTTAAGACACGGAAGCTCCTGACCATGCATGGCGGGTTCCATCCCAAATCTAGCACCCTGAGACTGTACGCGAGCCGTAAGGAAGGAGGCCGAAGACTAGTGAGTGTGAGAGCCACAGTCCAGGATGAAACATCCAAGATCCACAAGTACATCCACAGCAAGGCCACAACAGATGACGTGCTCAGCGAATGTCTCAAACAGTGGAGTGCAGAGGAAGAGGAGCTGGAGGAACCATCATGGAAGGACAAGCCCCTGCATGGGATGTACCACCGGAACATAACTGAAGTGGCTGATATCAAGCAATCCTACCAATGGCTTGAGAAAGATGGACTGAAGGACAGCACAGAGGCACTCATCCTGGCTGCACAGGAGCAGGTCTTGAGCACAAGAGCAATAGAGGCCCAGATCTACCACACCAGACAAGACCCGATGTGTAGGCTGTGCAAAGAGGCCCCTGAGACAATCCAGCACATACCTGCAGGGTGTAAGATGCTGGCAGGGAAAGCATACATGGAGCGGCATAACCAAGTGGCGGGCATAGTGTACAGAAACATCTGTGCAGAGTACGGACTGGAAACCCCTAGGTCTAGGTGGGAAACACCTCCAAAGGTAGTGGAGAATGATCGAGCCAAGATCCTGTGGGACTTCCAGATACAGACTGACAGAATGGTGATGGCGAACCAACCGGACATAGTGGTGGTGGATAAACAACAGAGCAGAGCCGTTGTGGTGGACATCGCAGTGCCAAGCGATGGAAAGATCAGGAAAAAGGAGCATGAGAAACTAGAGAAATACCAGGGGCTCAAAGAAGAGCTGGAGAAGGCCTGGAAGGTGAAGGCCTCAGTGGTGCCCGTGGTCATCGGAGCACTCGGGGCAGTGACCCCCAAACTGGAGGAGTGGCTACAGCAGATCCCAGGAAAAAAACATCAGACATCTCAGTCCAGAAAAGTGCAGTACTAAGAACAGCAAAGATACTGAAGAACCCTCAAGCTCCCAGGCCTCTGGTAGAGGTCCCGAGCGTGGAAAGAAGAGGGGATAAAGACCACCCGCGGAGGGTGTGGAGGAGATTTTTTAATATATACATTTATATATATATATATATATATATATATATATATATATATATATATATATATATATATAAAAATCTCCTCCTCACCCTCCGCGGGGTATATATATATATATATATATATATATATATATATATATATATATATATATATATATATATATATATATATATATATAAATGTACATATATACCCCTGAACCCGGTGGTGGACTCCGGAAGTAAGGGATGCCGTCAAGCTGAAGAAGGAGACCTACCGAGCCTTGTTGGCTTATGGGACTCCTGAGGCAGCTGACAGGTGCCGACGGGCCAAGCGTGCCACGGCTCGTGCTGTCGTGGAGGCAAAAACTCGGGGGTTGAGAGGAGTTCGGGGGAGGCCATGGAGATGGACTATCGGACGGCCTCAGAGAAATTCTGGCAAACTGTTCGGCGCCTCAGGAGGGGAAAGCAGTGCTTCACCAGCACTGTTTACAGTGCGAGTGGAGAGCTGCTGACCTCGACTGGGGATGTTGTCAGTGGAAGGAATGCGTTGAGGATCTCCTCAATCCCACTGTCACGTCTTCCGAGGAGGAAGCAGAGACTGGGGACCCGGAGGCGGACTCATCCATCACCCTGGCCGAAGTCACTGAGGTCGTTGGCAAGCTCCTCGGTGGCAAGGCTCCGGGCGTTGATGAGTTCCGTCTCGAGTACCTCAAGTCTCTTGACTTGAGGTACCGAAATGTGTGTTCCAATTATAGGGGAATCACACTCCTCAGCCTTCCCGTTAAGGTCTATTCCAGGGTACTGGAGAGGAGAATCCGACCGATAGTCGAACCTCGGATCCAGGAGGAGCAGTGTGGTTTTTGTCCCGATTGTGGAACACTGGACCAGCTCTACACTCTCCATCAGGTGATTGAGGGTTCATGGGAGTTTGCCCAACCAGTCCACATGTGTTTTGTGGATCTGGAGAAGGCATTCGACCGTGTCCCTCGTGGTGTCCTTTGGGGGGTGCTCCAGGAGTATGGGGTCCGGTCCCTGTATGACCGGAGCAGGAGCTGTGTTCGCATTGCCGGCAGTAAGTCAGACTTGTTCCCGGTGCATGTTGGACTCCGCCAGGGCTGCCCTTTGTCACCGGTTCTGTTCATTATATTTATGGACAGAATTTCTAGGCATAGTCAGGGGCCGTAGGGGGTCTGGTTTGGGAACCACAGGATCTCATCTCTGCTGTTTGCAGATGATGTTGTCCTGATGCTTCTTCGAGCCAGGACCTGCAGCACTGGGGCGGTTTGCAGCCGAGTGTGAAGTGGCTGGGATGAGAATCAGCTCTGGCCATGGTTCTCAACCGGAAAAAGGTGGTTTGCCCTCTCTGGGTGGGTGGTGAGCCCTTGCCTCAAGTGGAGGAGTTCAAGTATCTTGGGATCTTGTTCACGAGTGAGGGAAGGATGGAACGCGAGATTGACAGGCGGATCGGTGCAGCGTCGGTAGTGATGCGGTTCCTGTATCGGTCCGTTGTGGTAAAGAGGGAGCTGAGTCGAAAGATAAAGCTCTCGATTTACCTCAATCTACGTTCACCTCACCTATGGTCATGAGCTCTGGGTCATGACTGAAAGGACAAGATCGCGGATACAAGCGGCCAAAATGGGTTTCCTCCCCAGAGTGGCTGGCGCACCCTTAGAGACAGGGTGAGGAGCTCAGTCACATGGGAGGAGCTCGGAGTAGAGACGCTGCTCCTTCAGGCAAAGCAATAACATCTCCATTTAGACGAGTGTGCAGCAGACCCTTCACAGGAAATGTTGTTCAGTGTATCTTGATAATAACATTAATTCAGTTTATTTTCTCCCTTCAGCTTTGCTCGACTTGCCCTCTGACCTCTTCTCTGTCGACATGTCCTCGGTGGAGACCAACATCGTGAGGTTCAGACTTGGTCCTAGTTTGAGCCCGGCTGAGTTCTGTGCACGTATGTCTGATGTCCAGCAGGGGGAGCAGTCCGCACTGGGACAGGCCGTTCAGGTCCTGATGTTCCCGCACTTTGAGAACTCTGTGAGAGCCGTGTGGCACCTGGACGTCTCTGCTGAAGACACCCAATGGGCCATAAAGAAGCTGCAGTATGTGGCTCAGATCATGGACGGGAGGAACAAAGCTTAGTTTAGAATTAAAGTCACAGTGTGGAACTTTATGGCTGTGGAATGTCAGCTGTGTGATTCCATAGAAATAGAAAGCTTAAGTGGAACGAAACACTAAATCAAGTTTTTTGTTTTTTTTTCTTCTTTTCCACTAAAATGTGTATATGTAATATCATGTACTGTTCTTAGTCCCTTTTGGCAATTTTAGTGAAAGTTAGGTAAATTTACAGCTTCAAAATGGGTGTGTCCTGGCTCCACTGACCACTGCAATTTCAGGTATTTGATGACATTACACAGGACTGATTACAAACACCTTTCTGCGGGGCGAGGAGTTTGAAGTGTGGAGACCTGTTAGAGCAGTCACACTGTTCTTTATAAACACTCTCACTCCTCCCTTTAGTCCTCCAGGTTCTGCTTAGTTCAGCAGCTGTATTTGAAATGTGGTGGTAGACAGAGTTTAGGAATTTAGTCTGACTTAGAAGCTTTCAATATGTGAATCCCACGCACTTCGGGGACCACTTTTCTGACCTATAAAAAGGACTAGGTGACGGCTTCAACCAATCACGATGGTGTACCCCGTCAGCGTCGTACTGGGCTGTGACCCCGCTGGACGCTAGTCCTCTCCGTCAACAACGAAGTTAAAGTATCTCCCTCTCCCCATGAGCTATGTAACTCCTAGCTAGGTAACCCGACGTAAGTGGAGTATCACCTGTTCTCCGCAGCTAAGCAACCTCACGTCTAGGCGTCTGTAGAGCAGCAGATTAGAGGGTGGCCAGGCCTCCTCTCCGCTAACCCTTGAGTTTTAACGGTTAACTAAGGTCCACAAGGCGTCTCACCCGGTTTCAAATCTACGACCTGAACAATTTAACATTTCGATAAGTCAATTACGCAGGTCCCTGTTCGGGCACCATGTCGATTTTTACCGTAGTAGTAGAGCAACTTTTAACAACTTTCCTGAGGGAGAGTTCCCCGTGGACCCCTATGATAACCCCTTTTAAAACCCTTTACCACACAAGGTTGGATAACATGCCAGATGTGAAAGCGTGCACAAGAAGATTGACTTACCGGGGCGTTGTGAAGCTCCTTCGAGAGATAAAAACAAAATGTTATTAGGCCAGGAGTCTAAGGCCTAAAAGACTTCTCTAGTTATTGGGGTAAGAAAATGAGGTACAGTAAGTAAATGTCTTTTTTGGGTGTTTATTGCAAATCTGCCGTTCTAGTGCATCGCCTCGTTTGAGCCCAGCTAACCCACCTCTCGCGACCTCTCTTGAGAGTGTTTCCCGCTCCCCCCTCGAGCGCCACATTAAGTTTCAAGTGAATCTCCGAATCGTAGTTCGCGGGACTTGATGCAGTGCACCTGTCTATGCAGAAACACGATTGCAAATCACCCCCCTTCTGGCTGCAGAGTCAGTTGTGCACAACTCTCTATTTGGGCTACGTGGAAGATACGGAGATCCGGCGAAAAGCACACAGTATTCAGTGTAGTGAGCAGTACGTATCACCCCAGCAGTGGCAGAAGTCTGCGACTGGGTACAAAAATCCACAGTTTATATATAGTCACAAGGGGAATTCCCATAACCACTCCTTTAAGGAGGTCCCAGTAAATTCCTTAGACCACCACTCTTTTCCATCTAAGTGTGTAAGTATTACCTCATGGGTTCAACAAGTTTTTATGACACTCCATATATGTACCTTCCTCCCTCGATTAACTCTTATTTTGATTTTATTACACTTCTCTATCCTTTAGACAGTACCTTTAAAGAGTATAATTTTATTTTGTAGTTTCCCCTTGTAACTTTACAATAAAAACAGAAGTTGCCAAAAATGAATAAGTAATTAAAAGAGTACAAAACATTTTAGTAAGTACTTAATTGTAGATACAACAAATCATAAAAATGACATTAAAATAATAAAAAATAGTAAGGTATATAATTAAAAGTAAATGAAACCATCACAAATGAATATATGATTAAAGGATTAATACCATTAAAGGAGTAAATATTGCAAAATAGATACTTGATTCAAAATAGAACAAAATCATCAAAAATTAGAAGTAATCATGTAAAAATTAGTACATAGGATCATCAAAAATGAATACAATTAAAGGAGGAATAAAAACAAAATCATCAAAATAGGTTCAAGATTAAAGGAGTGAATATACAATTTTTAGCTTTTAGCAAAAATGAGTACGTGAGTGAGTATACCATCTAGCAAATTGTTTTCTTAAGCTGTTTCCCAACAGAAAGCCGTTTCTGTTCAAAGACAAACATATCAAAGTGTTGATTAAGTCTGGCTCACAAACAAACCTCCAGGTCTGGTAAAACAGCCATAATTCACACGCAGGTCTGTTTTTGAGAAGGTAACAACATTCTAACGTGGATTAAAGCTCACAAGAGTATATTTAGTGTAATATAGTAGCTTTAATGAACTTTTGGATATCATGAAAATTAAAACATAACTTTTGTTTATTTATATTGACAGAGAGGATGTTGAACTTTGGATAGTTCCAGTAATGACAGAGATATGAACCATAAACCAGGTCCACACATCTGACAGTGACACAGAGAACTCCACCTGAGAATTCTGACTGTCTCAGGTTAAACTAGAGGGATTCTTACAGCTCACAGTTTGTGTTTGAACTTTTGTCTTTTATTTGTGGCTGAAAACACAATAAGACTCAAACTTTACATCATTTTATCTGAGTTCATGGTTTAGTTTGTTTGGTGTTTCTCTGGTCGACTTCTCCAAGTTGAATAAAGGTGGATTAAAGAACCACATGTACTAATGACTCTGGTCTACACCACTGTGTCTCCTCCTCCTTCTGATTGGACAAAAACACTGCCTCAGAACATAAAAATACAACATACTTTCTTATGGGAGGATTGAACCAATCAAACAAACAAGGACCAAAGTAGCACATATACAGACTGTTCACTTACTGCATGTGGAGCCTGTTTATGAGTTTGTAAAGTTCAGATTGAAACACAGTGATTTGTTCAGTACAGACACTAGTGTGAGGCTGATGTCTGCACTTTGACTTTGAGAGGAAATAAAACATAAAATAAATCTCTGGTCAAGTTAATTAAAATCAACATTTACAAAGTGATTTCTCTACAGATATGACTTTTCTATTTTACACAGAGGAGGTTGAGTCTGTCGGAGCACACAGAGACACTGAGGAACCATAATAATAGAGCCAAAACCCAGGGAGCAGAGGCTCAGTGAATGTGGTGTTGAAGGTGTGGAGGTGGGTCAGTTGGTCAGAGGAGACTGTGTAGAAGGACAGAGAGCCAGCATCATAGTCCACAAACACTGAGACTGTCCCAGAAGAGGAGCAGGGCTGATGGAGGAGGGTTTGTTTGTTATTATGCCAAACAGAGAAACCATCTTCAGAACAGATCAGACTCCAGGACTGATCGTTGAATCCAAACAAACTGTCAACACTGAGCCCTTTCCTTGTGATTCTTCTGTAAGACACTGATATATAAACTACTCCACTCCACTGGACCTCCCAGTAACAGCGACCAGTCAGACCAGTGGAACACAGGATCTGTTCCCAGTGGTCAAATCTGTCCTGATGATCTGGATACAGCTGTTTCTCCGTCACACGTGTCACCTCCTTGTTGTTGTCAGACAGTTTGAGTTTTCTGTGAGCTGTGTTTGGATCCAGAGTGAGATCACAGAAATCTGATGGAGAGAAGACACAACACAGCAGCAGTTAGTCCCATGTGAGACACACATTTAATTATAGTTAAATATGGGTCAATCTGTTCATGAAAGATGGATTTAAAGTCTTTCAATTAATAATGATAAATGTATTTTTATAATTATGATTTTATTTGTGAATCATTGCAGTTTTATATTTGTCTAATGTTTCTTTTGTATCATCTCTATATTTCCTTTTTGTGGACAGCTGTTGAGGCCTTTGCTGTAGGTTCTTACCTGGTTTCCTGTGGTGTGTTCTGATGGACTATATAAGCACTACCGTTCTCATTTCTCCCCTTTTTGCCCACATGCATTTCCAGGTGCCTGTGTAGCAGCTCTGACCTCCAGGCCCAGGTAAAGTCATAATCCGTTACTTTCATTCATGAAAATATCCAAATTCTTAAATCATCGTTCTTTTAATGCGTCATCTGACTGCACTCTGCACCGCTTCACTTGCGCAACACACTGAACTTCACAGCAGGTAATTAATATCCAATACTCCTGTCCATTCATAAAACTGTCCAAACTAAAGTCCATGTTTCATGTTGTTTCTCTGCTTGGCCGTAACATTGCACCTTGAGCCAAGTACTCGTTGCTGTGAGCTTCATCTGCAGTGAAGATAATGCCTCGTGTGGCCTCTTCATTCAGAAACTTCCCAAATTCTTACACATCTGTCCCTTGTAGTCCGGCTGCTCAGCTGTACTCACTGTACCAGTGCACAGTGGTGAGTTTTCATCAATAGAGACAGTTGGCATTGTGCCAATGATGACAGGAGTCATCGTACATCTTATCATTTCAAACTCAGAAAGTG
This sequence comes from Periophthalmus modestus, assembly GCA_019594935.1. Lineage (NCBI taxonomy): Eukaryota > Metazoa > Chordata > Actinopteri > Gobiiformes > Gobiidae > Periophthalmus > Periophthalmus modestus. The sequence continues at coordinate 593,257 of JAIEZT010000038.1, read as the reverse complement.
AGCTGCATAAAGCTTCCAGCCATCAAACCTGGGACTGTGTGCTCACCTTCTTCACTGGTATTTGCCTCTTTAGTTAGGTTAAGTTCCATTGAGCTGTAGGACTAATGGTGACTCCTCATTCATTTTAGATGTCATCAGTGTCAGCAGCGACACTGGACACACCGCCTCTGCTGTTTTGTCATGTATTTGCTTTGCCTTTTGGGATTTTGTCTTGCTTTCTTTCACTTGGTCTTGTTTTATTTTGCTTGCTCTTGTTCTGTTTTGCCTGGCTCAATTTATATTTTAAGTTGCTCCACTGTGAGATCGCCTCCTTTTAGTGGCGCTGTTCTGACCTGAGCTCTTTGCGTCAAGTTGGATTTTGCCCTGTACATGTTCTGACAGGCGGTGAACTTGGGCTCGGTACATTTTTTGATCCACTGAATGAGTGTTTATGGGTGGAGATTTTATATATCGTAGTCCTTGTTAATGAAACTAAAACACTGTTGTTTTTAATATGTAAAATAAACCTGATGTGAATGAAGTGGACCCTGGCTCTTTCATCTTGATGCTTACACCTGTGAGCCTTATACTCAGGGTCTAGTCCCAAAACTACATTTGGGTGGCATTGTTGCAACATATTTTTTTGTATTATCCCAAATTGTTAACCCCTTGATCGCCACATTAAGTTTCAGAGCCTCACACACATCTATTTCAGATTATTTTCAGTGTAAAACTTGAGTTTGTTGCTGCAGTGACAAAGTGCAGCTCCAGTCTCTGACGTCACTCCACACATTCCTACACTCCTCTGTCTCCATGACACAGACTTTCTCCTTTAAAATGTCTCTATATGAAGGAGAGGAGAACAGGGGATTGGTTTAAATCCACTGTCTCCAGAAGAAGAATGAAGATCACTGTTGTACATGTTTGAGCTGAAACATGAGTGCAGTTACACAGCTCCAGACTGGACTCTTCAGGATCTGCTTTAAGAAGAACTCTGGATTCAGTCATGGACACAGCTGTGGACCTCACAGTCTGAGGCCACACCCACAGAGGAGAGAGCGCCGAGGGGGAGGGGCCAGTGAGTCTCAATCTGACTGACAGAGATGAGACATGCTGCAGGTGTTTGGTTATTTCTCATAATGTTTTATTTGAAACTCATTAACCTCATAAAACATAAATCATTTAAATCATAGTAACCATGTGCAGAATTAAAGTGTTGTTTGTTTAAGACAAATAAAATCATAAAAATAATCAGTGTTAAATGGATTAAGTCAGACTTACATCTCCAGATTGGATTCATCCATCGTTCTCCAGCAGGTCTCAGTCTGAAGGAAACACACCACATCAGAGTCAGAGGAGTTTCACTTCATGTGAGAATAAAGAAGACACATTGTGCTTGTGTCGACCTTATCGTTACAATATTTTACCCCATGAGTAAACTCTCAGTCGCCCAGGTCTGATCCATAACAAAAGACGAAGTTCAAATCTGTCAACTGGACAAATCGTTGTAGGAGTGAAGACGTTTCACTGCTCATCCAAGTCTCTTCTTCAGTTCTGATCAGATGCTGGTGACCACTGCCTTATATCTGTCTGCAGGGAGGAGCTAACTACACTGAAACTGTAAACAGCTATTGTCTCCATTTTCAGCTGAAACTACCCTATTCATCTGACCAGAACTGAAGAAGAGACTTGGATGAGCAGAGAAACGTCTTCACTCCTACAACGATTTGTCCAGTTGACAGATTTGAACTTCGCCTTTTGTTAGTGAGTCATTATGTTATAATTTGGAAGACGTTGATGTCCGAGTTTGAACATTTTGGAGACCAGTGAGGTTTTAGGAGTTTATTCCTGTTTGTTTTATACACCTTGTAAAATATCTTCTAGCAGTGCAGCACTATTCCAAACTGGTTTGTTGATTTACTCATGCAAAGGTAAATGACACCTGCCCAACAGTGGATATGGATCACCAGGATGCTATGGAGACCAGTGTGGGAGATTCCAAGGACTGTGGACAATAAGATGACAGCTATACTCTGGTCCTTTTGGTTAAAGCCACATCTCAGGAATGTGTGACCACCACTCTGAGAGGGTCATAAAACAGTCACCTTGTTCGACATTAACTAAAGTTTTTTAATGAGTAACACCAGGCTGACCAGAAGAAGACCCGAATCACACACACACACACACACACACACACACACACACACACACACACACACACACACACACACACACATTGGGATACCCTATAAAAGGTGTCAACAGGCAAATTTTTTCTCACATTTCACTCTCATTTATATACTCTCAAAGTTCAAACCTTAGTAGATTTAAAAAAATAATCTCAATTAAACCAAATACTACACTGTACTGTAAATAAAAATGACAGGTTTTAGAAATGCTGTAACAGATACAATTTTAATAATTAATAATCCTCTGACCTCACCTCTTCCTCTGACCACACCTCTTCCTCTGACTGCGCCTCTTCCTCTGACCGCGCCTCTTCCTCTGACTGTGCCTCTTCCTCTGACCCCGCCTCTTCCTCTGACCGCGCCTCTTCCTCTGACTGCGCCTCTTCCTCTGACCACACCTCTTCCTCTGACCCCGCCTCTTCCTCTGACTGTGCCTCTTCCTCTGACCACACCTCTTCCTCTGACCCCGCCTCTTCCTCTGACCACACCTCTTCCTCTGACTGCGCCTCTTCCTCTGACCACACCTCTGACTCCACCTCTTCCTCTGACCGCGCTTCTTCCTCTGACCGCGCCTCTTCCTCTGACCACACCTCTTCCTCTGACCACGCCTCTTCCTCTGACTGTGCCTCTTCCTCTGACCCCGCCTCTTCCTCTGACCACACCTCTTCCTCTGACTGCGCCTCTTCCTCTGACCACACCTCTTCCTCTGACCCCGCCTCTTCCTCTGACCACACCTCTTCCTCTGACTGCGCCTCTTCCTCTCTGACCACACCTCTGACTCCACCTCTTCCTCTGACCGCGCTTCTTCCTCTGACCGCGCCTCTTCCTCTGACCACACCTCTTCCTCTGACCCCGCCTCTTCCTCTGACCACACCTCTTCCTCTGACTGCGCCTCTTCCTCTGACCACACCTCTGACTCCACCTCTTCCTCTGACCGCGCTTCTTCCTCTGACTGCGCCTCTACCTCTAACCCCGCCCCTTCCTCTGACCGCGCCTCTTCCTCTGACCGCGCCTCTTCCTCTGACCGTGCCTCTTCCTCTGACCACGCCTCTTCCTCTGACCGTGCCTCTTCCTCTGACCACGCCTCTTCCTCTGACCGTGCCTCTACCTCTGACCGCGCTTCTTCCTCTGACTGCGCCTCTACCTCTAACCCCGCCCCTTCCTCTGACCGCGCCTCTTCCTCTGACCGCGCCTCTTCCTCTGACCACACCTCTTCCTCTGACCCCGCCTCTTCCTCTGACCACGCCTCTTCCTCTGACCACGCCTCTTCCTCTGACCACGCCTCTTCCTCTGACCACGCCTCTTCCTCTGACCATGCCTTTTCCTCTGGCGCGCCTCTTCGTCCTGGCGCCACTCTGCTGCAGCATCTCTTTTTCCTGCGGGCACTGATCCACAAAGCTAAAGCAGGCTCCATCCGCACAATGGTCTTGTTGCAGTTACAATCCTTTTTCATCCTTGTTAAAACGTATTGCTGCTGTCGTCCTTAGATTATTTTCTTCTTTATGTGATGAACTGAAGATTAATTTATTCCGTAATGGCAAAAACAGCGAGACCTCAGAGTACCCAAGAAGAGAGAGCCCAAGTGCTCTTATTGGGTTTCTTATTGGGTATAAATAGAGAAATAAAAGACAGACAGTAAAAAAAGTCTATTTTCATTTGATACACTGTCATTTATTCTTCTGCGGCTTTAATTGTTTTACTTCAGATTAATCACAGTCTTGAGTTAGTCCTGACTCAGTTTAAGTTTACTCTTACAGTGAATTTATTATGTTTTTATTTATTTTTGTATGGTGAATAATTGTGAGATTGCTCCATACCTGAGAGTGTCCAGTGCACAGTGGGGGTCGTCCTGTAGAGCAGACAGGAGCTTTACTCCTGTGTCTCCTGGATGGTTGTAGCTGAGGTCTAATTTTTTCAGATGTGAGGGGTTGGACCTCAGAGCTGAGGCCAGAGAAGCACAGCCTTCCTCTGAGACCAGACAACCTGACAGTCTGAGGACATGTATAATTGTAATCAGTCAGTTCGTTAGTTACATTCAGCCCAAATGAAACAAATATAAAGTCCCACATCTTAATATTACTTGAATTAAATGTTTTCCAATGCAACTACCAACTGGTTATGCAATAACAGTGAGTAATATTAACCCCTCTGACCTGAGCTGTTCTAGTTTGCAGTGCGGACTCTTCAGACCATCAGACAACATCTCCAGCCCTGAGTCCTTCAAGTCATTGTGACTAAGATCCAGAACTCTCAGACTAGAGGACTGAGAGCTGAGGACTGAGGACAGAGCTTCACAGCTTCTCTCTGACAGGTTACAGCTGCTCAGTCTGGAGAGAGAAAACATTGTTTATGTAGAAGTTGAATCAAACCATCCTCTTCTAAACAAAGGTTACTCACAGAGCTTTGTTTGAGGCCTTGACCACTGGCATCAGCCTCAGGAGAGCCTCCTCTGAAGCAGAGTATTTCTTCAGCTCAAACTGGTCCAGATCTTCTTCTGATGACAGTAAGATGAAGGCCAGAGCTGACCACTGAGCAGGAGACAGTCCACCTTCAGACAGACGTCCTGAACTCAGGTACTGTTGGATCTGCTCCACCAGAGAACGCTCATTCAGTTCATTCAGACAGTGGAGCAGGTTGATGCTCCTCTCTGCAGACAAATCCTCACTCAGTTTCTTCTTGATGTACTCAGCTGTTTCCTGATTATTCTTGACGCTATTTTCCGTCTGTGTCAGCAGACCTTGTAGAAGGCTCTGATTGGTCGACAGTGAAAGACCCAGGAGGAAGCGGAGGAAGAGGTCCAGATGTCCATTTGGACTCTGTAAGGCCTGGTCCACAGCTGTCTGGTAGAAGTGAAAATGATTGTTGTACATGATTTGAGACTTTATCCAGGATAAAATGGACAGTCTCTCTGCCAGCAGGTTGACCCCAGTGTTGATGAAGGTCTGATGGACATGAAGAGCAGCCAGAAACTCCTGCACACTCAGATGGATGAAGTAGTAGACCTTGTCCTGGTACAAGCCTGGCTCCTCTCTAAAGACCTGTGTGAACACTCCAGAGTACACTGAGGCCGCTGCAGCGTCCAGCCCACACTCGCTCAAGTCACACTCGTAGAAGATCAGGTTTCCTTTCTGCAGCTGCTCAAAGGCCAATTTTCCCAGAGACTCCACCATCTTCCTGGTCTCTGGACTCCAGTGTGGGTCTGTCTCAGATCCTCCGTCATACTTGATGTTCTTGATTTTGGCCTGAACCACCAGCAAGCGGATGTACATCTGAGTCAGGGTCTTGGGCAGCTCTCCTCTCTCTCTGCTTTTCAACACATGCTCCAGGACTGTGGCAGTGATCCAGCAGAAGATCGGCATGCGGCACATGATGTGGAGGCTTCTGGACGTCTTGATGTGGGAGATGATTGTGTCGGCCTTGTCTCTGAACCTGTTCCTGAAGTACTGCTCCTTCTGTGGGTCGGTGAAGCCTCTGACCTCTGTCACCATGGAGACGCACTCAGCAGGGATCTGATTGGCTGCTGCAGGTCGTGTGGTTATCCAGAGGCGAGCGGAGGGAAGCAGGCTCCCCCTGATGAGGTTTACCAGCAGCACGTGCAGTGAGGTGGACTCTGTGGGGTCGGTCAGGGCCTTGGTTTTGGTGAAGTCCAGAGGAAGTCTGCACTCGTCCAGACCGTCAAAGATGAAGAGCACCTGGAGGTCTTCAAAGCTGCAGAGTTCTGTTTGTGTTTGACTAAAGAAGTGATGAACAAGTGTCACCAAGCTGAAGCTTCTCTCCTTCAGCACATTGAGTGCTCTGAAAGTGAACGGGAACAGCAGCTGTATGTCCTGGTTGGCTTTGCCTTCAGCCCAGTCCAGACTGAACTTCTGAGTGAGCACTGTTTTCCCGATGCCAGCCACTCCCTTTGTCAGCACTGTTCTGATTGGTCCATGTGTGTGAGCTGGGCCTTTAAACATGTCTTCACATGTGATGACTGTCTCTGCTGGACCTGGTTTCCTCGAGGCTGTTTCCATGTGTCTGACCTCATGTTCCTGGTTGACCTCTGAAGACCCTCCCTCTGTGATGTAGAGCTCTGTGTAGATCTGATTCAGAAGGGTGGGGTTTCCTGCTTTAGCGATGCCCTCAAACACACACTCAAACTTCTGCTGCAGGTTAGACTTCAGTTTACGCTGACAAACTCCAGAATAACTCCCTGAATGATATGACAGATATTATTATTATTATTATTATTATTATTATTATCATTATTATTATTATTATCACTATTATTATTATTATGTGGACCGGTTGGGCAAACTCCCATGAACCCTCGAGCACCCGATGGAGAGTATAGACCTGGTCCAGTGTTCCACGACCGGGACAAAAACCACACTGCTCCTCCTGGATCCGAGGTTTGACTATCGTTCGGATTCTCCTCTCCAGTCCCTGGAACAGACCTTACCGGGAAGGCTGAGGAGTGTGATTCCCGTATAATTGGAACACACCCTCCGGTCCCCCTTCTTATACAGAGGGACCACCACCCCGGTCTGCCAGTCCAGCGGTACTGTCCCCAACCGCCACACGATGTTGTAGAGATGTGTCAGCCAAGACAGTCCCACAACATCCAGAGACTTGAGGTACTCGGGACGGATCTCATCAACGCCCGGAGCCTTGCCACCGAGGAACTTGCCAACCACCTCAGTGACTTCAGCCAGGGTGATGGACGAGTCCGCCTCTGGGTTCCCAGTCTCTGCTTCCTCCTCGGAAGACGTGACAGTGGAATTGAGGAGATCCTCATAGTATTCTTTCCACCGTCCAATAACATCCCCAGTTGAGATCAGCAGCCCTCCACCCGCACTGTAAACAGTGTTGGTGAAGCACTGCTTCCCCCTCCTGAGGCGCCGGACGGTTTGCCAGAATTTCTTTGAGGCCATCCGATAGTCCTCCTCCATGGCCTCCCCGAACTCCTCCCAACCCCGGGTTTTTGCCTCCACGACAGCACGAGCCACGGCACGCTTGGCCCCCCGAAACCTGTCAGCTGCCTCAGGAGTCCGACAAGCCAACAAGGGTAACAAGTAAGGGATGCCTGACGGCCACCGGATTCGGGGGTTGCCGTTGCAACAAGCACCCCAGACCTTATGGCCACAGCTACGAGCAAGAGAGGTGGAGAACATGGCCCACTCGGAGTCCATGTCCCCAGCCTCCCCCGGGATCAGAGAGAAGCTCTCCCGGAGGTGCAAATTGAAGATCCCCTGACAGAAGGCTCCGACAGACGTTCCCAACAGACCCTCACGATACACTTGGGTCTGCCAGGTCTGTCCTTCCTCCTCCGCCAGCAGATCCAACTCACCACCAGGTGGTGATCAGTTGACAGCTCTGCCCCTCTCTTCACCCGAGTGTCCAAGACACACAGCCGAAAGTCAGATGACACGACTACAAAGTCGATCATTGACCTAATGGACCTGATGGACCTTGTGTTTGAACATGGTGTTTGTTATGGACAAACTGTGACTAGCACAGAAGTCCAATAACAAGACACCGCTCGGGTTCAGATCAGGGAGGCCGTTCTTCCCAATCACGCCCCTCCAGGTGTCACTGTTGTTGCCCACATGGGCGTTGAAGTCCCCCAGGAGAACAACGGAGTCCCCGGTGGGTGCACTGTCTAGTACCCTTCCCCCCCCCAGGGACTCCAAGAAGGCCGGTACTCTGCACTGCTGTTTGGCCCGTAGTCTGCCACAACAGTGACAGACCTGTCCCCGACCCGAAGGCGCAGAGACGCGACTGTCTCGTTCATCGGGGTGAGCTCCAACACGTGAGCTGTGGGGCAATGAGCCCACACCAGCTCGCCACCTCTCCCCATAGGCAACGCCAGAGAAATGGAGAGTCCAGCCCCTCTCGAAGAGTTGGATTCCAAACTGTGCATGGAGATGAGGCCGACTATATCTAGCTGGTAACGCTCAACCTCCCGCACAAGCTCAGGCAGCCCCCCATTTTTTGAAGTATTAAATTGCTCATAACTCAAACATGCAGTGTCCTGTTAACCGGCATTAATATACATTTTGGTCACAATGTTCATCTGAACCTAATGATATACAGTTTACATAGCTGAGACAATCCATTGCTCCACAGCGCCACCTTGAAATTTTGAATGGGACCCAAAAAATGTTACTTTGTCAAAAACATTTGAAATTTGGCATGGACATCCCTATTCCCATACTGAACAAAAAAGACAAAGGGAACATACCTCTATTTGCAATAGAGGTATGTTCTCTCATTGAAATACATGGGTTTTGCTTAAGTGGGATGAAAAAAAATTAATTTGTGAATTTTCTGTGTCATACTGAACAAAAAAGCCAAAGAAAACATACCCCTATTTCCAACCCTGCAGGTGTGAAAATGTCATAAATGCTCTCATTGGAATGAATGGAGTAGTATTACTCAGTCGCTGTTTTGGGGGGGAGGGGCGATGTAAGCGGGAACGAGAGGCGCGAACTCCGCGGTGGCGTGAACCCCGCGGTCGCAAGGGGTGGCAAGGGCCTTTATCACTGCTTGCAGTTTTTATTATTATTATTATTATTATTATTATTATTATTATTATTATTATTATATTATTATTATTATTATTATTATTATTATTATAAATGGTCCTACTGCTCCACAGACGCTCAGCCAGCTCCTTCTGCTTCATCCTCCTCAGGAAGTTCAGTGTGATCTTCAGAACAGCCTCACTGCTGCTCCTCTGCTCTTCATCCTCATCCTTCACAGGCTCTAAGCATTCTGGGTAATCTGTACTCAGAACCTTGTGGAGCTTCTTCAGCTCCTTCTGGACAAAAGTGAAGATGTCCTCCTCCAGAAGCTGAACAGACACATTATAAACAACACAAATGCAGTCAGTGTCAGATCTGTGTGGAACAAGTTCTCATCCATCTGAACATTTACAAACTTTAGTGACAGACCTTAAATATGGAGTCCAGCTGTGTCTGATGGTGCTGACCACTGGAGACCTCTGGACCCTGCTGCTCCGCTCTGTAAAAGATATTTAAAAAATAAAATACAATAAAATAAAATAAATCTTCTGGAAAAAGTCACTGAATTCCTCATAGACAGTCACTCTTGAAGATCTCCAATTGTGGATCTGCAAAATTGTTCCCACGTGTGGTAGCCCCAGATTTTCAGTCAGTGGTTCTTAACCTGGTTCGGTCGAACCCTCGGGGTTTGGTGAGTCAGTCTCAGGGGTTCAGATCAAGACCCGACTCATATGATTCGTGATGAGACTTGTCCATCACTGGTGCAGGTTCAGCTGTTTGTTCAGTCTGTGCTGCAGAGAATTTAGTGACTCAGTATCAACTTGTGACTGTCGTGATGGTTTGTCGCGTCATTTCTTTCTTAACTCTATAGTGTCAAATTCTGTCACCACCAATAGACTTGTGGACTGTGAGCATCTCCAGACGCCGTGTCCCAATTCGACAAATGCACCTTCAATGTGTCTATCAAAGTACCGCCCGACTTAAATGCCCCGTTCGAACAGTGCATTTAAGTCGTGCAGGTACTTCGACCCACACTTTGGACAGTACATCAAATGGGGCATTTGTTGAATTGACGCTGTGTCTCAATTCGCCAAAAGCACCGCTCGGTGTTCTGTTCTCACGACATGAGACACAGAACAGACTCTGCTGTGAAAATGAGGCACAAGGTGAAGCTGCATTTCTGATCTGGTTTCTCAAAGGCAACAGCAGAAGTCACTGATTTGCAGTAAATTTTCTTTATTATTGTACCTGATGGAAATGAGGTGATGGGTGTTTGTTAAAATGTAAAAAAAAATAAATAGCATAAATACAATAAGTTCATTATTGGAAAACATAAGGTTAAAAATTTAAATCATTTCAGTGTGGTAGTATTAAAAAAGGTCATGTCTTTGTGAAAAGGTTTGTATGTGATCTGTTCATGCATTGTATTGGTTTTGTTCTTTCAACACAGTGATGTTAATGCACGGTTCATTTTGTGACCAGTAAAAACATACCTATGTCTTAAATTTAAAAAAAATCATATTTTATTTTTTTAATAAAGAAGGGTTCAGTGAATGTGCAGATGAAACTTGTGGGGTTCAGTACCTAGGGTTAAGAACCACTGTTTTAAGATTAAGTATGTCAACAAAATCATTTGTACTGTTCAGTCTTTAATGATTTAATTTTAATGTGTGAATCTCAGGTAAATGTTGGTAGTTTCTTTAAAGCAGTATGGTGCACTAGTTCAAAAGCATGCTGGGTGTATCCAGAGCCCAGAGATATTGCTTCACTTCTGGTAAACTGATAAAGAAGTGTGCATCTGTGATCCGGAGGAGGGTGGACTCTGTGGGAGCTGTGCTTGAAAAGAGGATGAGTGCTTTAATGCAGGGCATCCTGGGTAATCCCAGACATCCCTCACATGACACGATGTCTGCACAGAGAAGCACACGGAGTAACAGGTTCCTCTCACTGCGCTGCAGGACAGAACGCTTTAAGAGGTCTTTTGTCCCTTCAGCTCTCAGGCTGTTTAAAAGATCTGCCTGATATGAATTGTAATGCTATATGAGAACTTTGTACTATTGATAGTAATATTTTATTTTTTCTACTGTTTTTATTGTGTGTGTTTGCTGCAGGACACGTGAATTTCTCCCTTTGAGATTAATAAAGTTTTTATCTATCTATCTATCTATCTATCTATCTATCTATCTATCTAAATTCATAAATGGCCACTTAAAATTTAAAATCCTACAGTGGTGCCATTCTAGTAAGTTGTCAGATTTACATACTGTTTAAAAGGTTCTCCATTAAAATCTATCAATCGTCCCTTAGAGTTTTCACTCTTCAGTGACACCCCGCTGGCCCCAGGAGCAGGTCTGTGGACACAGATGGAGCAGTGGCTTTAGTCTGAGCTCATGGAGAACAGTGGTGGAGTGTTAGTGATCCTCTCTTACCTGCGAGCTTTTTTAGAGGGAGGGGCTCCATCCTCTCTGGTCTCTCTGATCCATGCTGTGTTCATTTGCTTCAAAATAAAATCAAACAAACAAACAAACAAACAAACAAAAAACACACTGATTCCAAGCCAGGACTTAATATACAAACATGTAGTAAATGTTTATCTCCTAAACAATGAGATACAAACAGATACAAACATTATTCTCTCTTTTTCTTTATCTGGCTTTTGTTTCATTTAAATATTTTAAATACTATAAAAACAGCACCAGAACAAGACCAAATCAAATTAAACGCAGAGAACCAAGAACAAACTTGAACAGTTCACCATAAGTACAGAGCAGAGGTTCTCAAACTGTGGTACTGTACCACTGGATCAAATATCTGCTGAATTAATTTAATCCACTCTTTTGTTCTCCTTTGAGTTAATGTTTGTTTCATTTTGGTTTTGTTTATTTCACTGAATAACTTTTAAAAATATGTATCCTTATTGTGAGTGGGCTCGCATCTCCACAAACCTGACTCTTCTTTGGCCTAAACATGGGTCTCTTCCTCCAGAAATGTACATGTTTTCACTCTAATTCAGTGTTTTTCAACCTTTTCTTTTTTTTTTTTTTCATTGAAAATAATCACGAGGCACACCACCAGCAGAAAATGTAAAAAAAAACAAAAACTCTGTTGCCTATATTTGCAAAACAAAGTTGAAAATTTTTAAAATTAAATATTTTTACTCACTCAGTCTGAAACCTTGGGCCTAGTTTTTAAAGCAGTCAGGCTTGAAAAGCTCACCTCACACAGATAAGTTGTGAAAAATGGGAGCAGTGTCAAAATAGCTTTGTTTGCCAGAATGGGGAACTCCTTGGCAGTTTCTAACAAAAAACTGCCCAAAGGTAAATCAGCCATGGTTCTCGACCGGAAAAAGGTGGTTTGCCCTCTCCAGGTGGGTGGTGAGCCCTTGCCTCAAGTGGAGAAGTTCAAGAAGAATAAAACTGAAAAAACAGAGGTCATTACTCTAGGCCCCAAAAGCCTGCGAGACTCTCTGTTTGACCAGAAAGTCACTCTGGACAGTGTCAGTGTTGCCTCCAGTTCTACAGTAAGGAACCTTGGAGTCTTGTTTGACCAAGAGCTCTCGTTAACATATAAACCATATATAAACCAATCCTGTAGAACAGCTTTCTTTCACCTGCGTAATATTGCCAAAATCAGAAAAATCTTGTCTAAAAGTGACGCTGAAAAACTTATCCATGCATTTGTTACATCAAGGCTAGATTACTGTAACTCCTTACTAGTCGCTTGCCCTAAAAGCTCTATAAAAAGCTTTCAGCTAGTTCAAAATGCAGCAGCCAGGCTCCTAACAGGAACTAAGAGAAGAGACACATCACCCCAGTGCTGGAGTCCCTTCACTGGCTTCTGTCGAGTTCAGAATCAAATTCAAAGTTCTCCTCCTGACATATAAAGCCATAAAGGGCGTGGCCCCGTTGTATCTGCAAGATGCTATAGTACCATACCACCCAAACAGAGACTCCGCTCCCAAAATGCTGGACTATTGGTGGTTCCTAGAGTGACTAAAACCACAGTAGGAGGGAGAGCTTTCACTTACCAAGCTCCTGTGCTATGGAATCAGCTTCCTTTCTATGTTAAAGAGGCTCCACAGTCTCTACATTTAAGACCAGGCTTAAAACGTATCTCTTTGAAATAGCTTATGGTCAGGACCAGAAATAAACCCTGTAGTTTTAGTCAGGCTGCCTAGGGATAGCCATGCTGGGGGAAGTATGGTAACCTGAGCACTATCCTCTTTTTCCTCCTGTTATCCCTATCAACTTCATTTACTATTGAGTTTGTTCATTGCTATTCACATGTTGTCCACTGTCCCACTCCCCTCTGGGGAGTGTAACTGTTTCAGACGCCTGGCCGCTGACCGCCTGGTGATGGCTGGACCCTAGATCCCCTCCTGATCGTCCGGTGAGGGCTGGACCCTAGAACCCCTCCTGATCGTCCGGTGATGGCTGGACCCTAGATCCCCTCCTGATCGTCCGGTGATGGCTGGACCCTAGATCCCCTCCTGATCGTCCGGTTATGGCTGGACTCTAGATCCCCTCCTGATCGTCCGGTGATGGCTGGACCCTAGAACCCCTCCTGATCGTCCGGTGATGGCTGGACTCTAGATCCCCTCCTGATCGTCCGGTGATGGCTGGACCCTAGAACCCCTCCTGATCGTCCGGTGATGGCTGGACCCTAGATCCCCTCCTGATCGCCCGGTGATGGCTGGACTCTAGATCCCCTCCTGATCGTCCGGTGATGGCTGGACTCTAGATCCCCTCCTGATTGTCCGGTGATGGCTGGACTCTAGATCTTCTTGCCTGAATGGACGGCTCGTTGGACTCTGGCCCTACAGACTTGAACTGGATGCACATGTGTCCTGGACACATCTGCAGCCTGTCCGTCCATGGGAGTGGATCTCTCCTTCAATGTGGTTCTCGTCGAGGTTTCTCTTTTTCCCACTGGGTTTTTGGAGTTTTTTCTTGCCGAGAAGGAGCGTCTAAGGACAGGGGATGTTCTGGGACAGTTATTCATTGCTTGTTTTCTGTTAATTAATTTGCTTGTCTGTTTCTGTTTCATTGTTGATTTTCTAATTCTGTTGGTTAATCAGCTCTATGTTCAGCTCTAAGAGGCGACTGCTGTCAGGATTTTGGGCTTTACAAAAATAAATTGAATTGAATTGAAGTATCTCGGGATCTTGTTCACGAGTGAGGGGAGGATGGAGCGTGAGATTGACAGGCGGATATTTACTGGTTAATGTATGTTCCTGCCCTCACCTATGGTCATGAGCTCTGGGTCATGACCGAAAGGACAAGATCGCGGATACAAGCGGCCGAAATGGGTTTCCTCTGCAGGGTGGCTGGGCGCACCCTTAGAGATAACGTGAGGAGCTTGGTCATGCGGGAGGAGCTCGGAGTAGAGTCGCTGCTCCTTCACATGTAGAGGAACCAGTTGGGGTGACTTGGGCATTTGCTCAGGATTCCTCCTGTACGTCTCCCTCGGGAGGTGTTCTGGGCATGTCCCACCGGGAGGAGGCCCCGGGGAAGACCCAGGACACTCTAGAGGGACTATGTCTCTTGGCTGGCCTGGGAACACCTTGAGGTCCCACCAGAGGAGCTCGAGGACGTGTCTGGAGTGAGGGTAGTCTGGGAGTCCCTGCTTAGACTGACAACTCCGCGACCTGGCACCGGATAAGTGGAAGAAAATGGATGGATGGTAAATCAGCAAAGCTGAGCTTTAAACTATGGTTTTGTCTCAGTTCAGATAGTTCCTCTTGCTCCTGTAAAGTCATGTCCTTTCCACCAACTGATGCTGTGGGTCCCTCACCCAGTCAAGGCATTCAGGCTGAAGAAAAATAAAATGACATCTTCTCCTCAAGAGTTTTTAAATATTTAACTATTATCTCACATAATGCAGCAGTGTTGACATCTTGCCATTGCTTGTTGAGTGTAAATATGTCAAGATGTATACGCTGTATACACTGTATACACTAAATACACTATATACACTGTATACATTGTATACACTGTATACACAACAACAACAACACTTCTGGCGCTGGCGAGAGCAGCAGCTGGTTTGCATCGCTCCTCTATTTCTAACTTTTTCCTACTCTTTTTACTCTTTACTCTTTTTGTTTGCTTGGCACTTTTTGTATATAGTGTGTTTTTTCAGAAACGCGGTGTTTCTGTTTAGTTTCAGTTTTTCTTCTGTTGAATTTCGGCAAATTTCACCGGCGCGATTTGCGTGGGGCCGCGGCCACCCATTGTTTACTCCTGGGAACAGCTGTTGGCACTACGCGGGTCTGTCGTGCTCCCGCAGGACCGGCACGACATTCCAGCGGAGCTGCTGCGGAAAACGTGGAGAGGCAGACGAGCGGGACGTAAACTCCAGGAAAAGAAGAGACGCTTCAGACCTGTGCTCCCTTCTGTCATCGCGGGAAACGTGCGCTCTATTTCGAACAAGACGGACGAACTAGCGGCGCTCACGCGATTTCAGCGGGAGTACAGAGACAGCAGCATCATGCTTTTCACGGAGTCCTGGTTAACCCCGCAAATCCCGGATTCAGCTGTTGCTTTGGACAATTTTCACCTGCTGCGCGCAGACAGGACGGCAGAGAGCGGCAAGAGGAAAGGAGGAGGCCTGGCCTTGTTTGTGAATGAGAGGTGGTGCAAACCTGGACACTGTACAGTGAAGACACAGCTGTGTCACAAAGACATTGAGCTGCTGGCCGTTAGCATGAGGCCATACTATCTGCCCCGGGAGTTCTCACATGTGATTGTCATCGCTGTGTATGTTCCCCCCTCTGCTAACGCTGAGACGGCCTGTGACATGCTGCACTCCTGTACCAGCACACTCCAAACAAAGCACCCACAGGCTCTCTTCCTGATCTCTGGAGACTTCAATCATGCATCTCCTGCACCTGTTCTGCCCACATACACCCAGTATGTCACCTGCCCCACAAGAGACAATAAAACTTTGGATTTATTTTTTGCCAACGTCAAGGAGGCTTATTCTTCATCCCCACTGCCTCCCCTGGGTAGAGCTGACCACAACATCCTCCATCTTGAGCCTGTGTACCAGCCCATTGTGCACAGGCAGCCTGTGGTGTCCCGTGTGGTGAAGAAGTGGACTGCTGAGAGTGAGGAGGCTCTGAGAGACTGACACCACAGTGTGGACAGAGCTCTGTGACCCACATGGAGAGGACATCAATGCAATGACTGATTGCATCACGGACTACATAAACTTCTGTTTTGAAAACATCGTCCCCTCCCAGACGGTGCGGTGTTTTCCAAACAACAAGCCGTGGATCAACCCTGACATAAAAGCTCTACTGAAGGAGAAGAAGAGAGTTGTTCGTTGAGGGAAGGAGGAGCTGAAGACTGTACAGAAGAAGCTGAGGAGGAAAATCAGGACAAGCCAAGCCAGCCACAAGAGAAGGATGGAGCAACAGCTACAGCAGAAGAACATCCAGGGGGTGTGGAGAAGTCTAAAGACAATCTCAGGCTTCAAAGCACCTCCTGCCCAGACGGAGGGGGACCTGCGATGGGTGAACGACCTCAATTCTCACTTCCTGAGATTTGATCAATCACGCACCCCTCCCCCACCCAGCTGCCTGCTCTCCCCTCCCCGGCTGGGCAATGGGGAACTCCTGTACCTCCTCACACACCTCTGCCTCTGTTCTTCAGCCCACCAATACACATGGACTCACCCATCCCTGCCACTGTCATTTTCTACAGCCCAGGTGAGACTGGAGCTCATGAAGGTCAGACCCAGGAAGGCAGCAGGACCAGACGGCATCAGCTCCAGGCTCCTTAAGTCCTGTGCAGATGAACTGTGTGGAGTTATGGAGCATGTCTTCAACATGAGCCTAAAGCTGAGGGTGGTACCACAACTCTGGAAGACCTCCTGCGTGGTACCGGTGCCCAAGACGCCACAGGCCAAGGAGCTCAGCAGCTTCATGCCCGTGGCTCTAACGTCTCATCTGATGAAGACACTGGAGAGACTGGTCCTTGGCCACCTCCACTCCACCGTGAGCTCAGCAATGGACCCGCTGCAGTTTGCATACGGCCTGGCATCGGAGTGGAGGATGCCGTCATCTACCTGCTGCACCGCTCACTGTCTCACCTGGAGAACCCCGGCAGCACTGTGAGGATTCTGTTCTTTGACTTCTCCAGTGCTTTCAACACCATCCAGCCACTGCTCCTGAGGGACAAGCTGGAGACCGCCGGGGTGGACTGTGACCTGGCAGACTGGATCCTGGATTATCTCACAAACTGGCCCCAGTGCATGTCTGACCTCATGACCTGGAGTGTGGGGGCGCCCCAGGGCACCGTCCTCGCGCCCTTTCTTTTCACCCTTTACACTGCAGACTTCAGACACAACACGGACAGCTGCGTCCTGCAGAAGTTCTCTGATGCCTCTGCCATCATTGGTCTTATCAAGGATGACGACGATGTGGAGTACAGAGGACTAACGCAGGACTTTGTGGACTGGTGTCAGCAGAACCACCTCGTCATCAATGCAGGGAAGACCAAGGAGATGGTGGTGGACTTCCGCAGACGCCACTCTACTGCCCCCTCAGTGAACATCCAGGGAAGGGACATTGAGAGAGTGGACTCATACAAGTACCTGGGTGTTCATCTGAACAACAAACTGGACTGGACTCACAACACAGACGCACTGTACAGGAAGGGCCAGAGCAGGCTCTATCTCCTGAGGAGACTCAGGTCTTTTGGAGTGAGAGGGCCACTCCTGAAGACCTTCTATGACTCTGTGGTGGCATCATCCTGTACGGTGTGGTCTGCTGAAACAGCAGCATCACAGAGAGGGAGAGGAAGAAGCTGGACAAGGTCATCAAGAAGTCCAGCTCCGTCCTGGGCTGTCCTCTGGACTCAGTGCAGGAGGTGGGGGACAGGAGGGTCCTGGCTAAGGTCATCTCAATGCTGGACCATGAGTCTCACCCCCTGCAGGACGCTCTGTCTGCCCTGGAGAGCAGCTTCAGTGACAGACTGATTCACCCTCGCTGTGTGAAGGAGAGGTTCCGCAGGTCTTTCCTTCCTGCTGCTGTCAGACTGTACAATGAACACTGTTAACACTGAACATGTGTCATTCAACCATAACCATGTGCAATACTCAAGTCACTTTACGGAGATGTATATCTATATGTATATATACACTCACCTAAAGGATTATTAGGAACACCTGTTCAATTTCTCCTTAATGAAATTACCAATCACATGGCAGTTGCTTCAGTGCATTTAGGGGTGTGGTCCTGGTCAAGACAATCTCCTGAACTCCAAACTGACTGTCAGAATGGGAAAGAAAGGTGATTTAAGCAAATTTGAGTGTGGCATGGCTGTTGGTGCCAGACGGGCCGGTCTGAGTATTTCACAATCTGCTCAGTTACTGGAATTTTCACTCACAACCATGTCTAGGGTTTAGAATGGTGTGAAAAGGGAAAAACATCCAGTATGCGGCAGTCCTGTGGGCCAAAATGCCTTGTTGATGCTAGAGGGTGAGTGATTCAAGCTGATAGAAGAGCAACGTTGACACTCTATACACTATATACACTATATACACTATATACACTCTATACACTATATACACTCTATACACTATATACACTATATACACTCTATACACTCTATACACTATATACACTATATACACTCTATACACTATATACACTATATACACTATATACACTCTATACACTATATACACTATATACACTCTATACACTCTATACACTATATACACTATATACACTATATACACTCTATACACTATATACACTATATACACTCTATACACTCTATACACTATATACACTATATACACATGTGCTGTTCGAAGTGCAGGTCGAAGTACCGCCTGACTTAAATGCGACTTAAGGCACTTTGGTGAATTTTTGGTGAATTGACACGGCCAAAGTCGGCCTGTCTTAAGTTTATTTTGCCCAAAATCGACCAAAGAAATGCAAAAAAGTGACGGAGCAGATTTCGTGTGTGGAATACTTTTCTGCAGCAGATTGAACATGGAGGATCTGACTTATTTTGTGGACATAATTTCTTGACTGTTTATATTCTCTGGACCTGTAGGAACGAATGAGACCAACTTTGTGGAATATGTTGATGTTTGACAGAATCAGAGCCCCAAAGGTGAGTGAAGTCCAAATCCACATTTTTGGCTTTTCTGTAAAAACGTCTTTCCTGTCGCTCTGTGGTGATTCAGGTGAAAATTGTTTGCATATATGAAAAGAGGAGCTGTAGCTTTCATTTGACGTGTAGATTGTTTGTGTGGGTGACGCAGAAGTACATGTACATTCTGTAGAGTTGTAAAGTCGGCCCGGGCCGTCAGAATGTTAACAAATTCATAATTTTCGCGATAGTATCGTGAATCGCGATTTATTTTGGTCACAATAATCATTAGTCTAAATTTTATATCATCCCATCCCTACTTCAGTTATGTTCCAGTGGTACATCCCATGCAGGGGCTTGTCCTTCCATGATGGTTCCTCCAGCTCCTCTTCCTCTGCTCCACTGTATGAGACATTCGCTGAGCACATCGTCTGTTGGGGCCTTGTCCTGGATGTACTTGTGGATCTTGGGTGTTTCATCCTGGACTGTGGCTCTCACACTCACTATATATATATATATATATATATATATATATATATATGTATATATATATATATATATATATATATATATATATATATATATATATATATATACATATGTAGAGAGAGATAGAGAGAGAGAGAGAGAGAGAGAGAGAGGTCACACAGAAATTTTTGTGTGTTTCCATGAAAAGTCACACTTTTATTTACCACGTGTTGTAAAATGAATAGAAAATAGTCAAGACATTGACAAGGTTAGAAATAATGATATTTATTTGAAATTTTTTTTTTTTTTTTTCCTTCAAACTTTACTTTAGTCAAAGAATCCTCATTTTGCAGCAGTTACATCATTTCAGACCTTTGGCCTCTGGCTGTTCATTTGTTGTTGATGTGGGAAAAATTCACCCACACGTCTAGAAGCTCGTCCACAGGTTGGATTGTCTGGATGGTCACTTCTTTGTACCAGACGGTCCAGCTGCTCCCACGACATCTCAGTGGGGTTTAGATCTGTGACGGGACCCTCCATCACAGAGAGAACACCAGCCTCCTGCTTCTTCTCTAATGATTCTTCACAGTTTGGAGGTTTGCTTTGGGTCGTTGTCCTGTTGTAGGATGAAGGTCCCGGAGTCGCCTCTTCACTGTAGATGTTCACACTGGCGTTGTGCAGGTTCTATTTAATGAAGATGGGTCTATTTCTCAAACTAGAGACTCTAATGTTCTTCTCTTCTTGTTGTGCAGGGGCCTCACACTTCTCTTTCTTCTCTGGTCAGAGCCTGTTTGTGCTGTTCTCTGAGGGAGTAGTTCACACCTTTGTAGGAAATCTTCAGTTTCTTGATAATTTCTCATATGAAATAGCCTTCATTTCTAAGAACAAGAACAGACTGTTGAGCTTTTAATCAACCCCACAAATGTGATGCTCCAGTTACAACTGGTGCTACTTTTATAGCTTTCTATTTATTTTTATAGGATTCTTTGACTAAAGCAAAGTTTGAAGGAAAAAAATATTATTTCAAATAAATATCATTATTTCTAAAGTTGTCAATGTCTTGACTATATTTCTATTCATTTTACAACTCATGTGGTAAATAAAAGTGTGACTTTTTATGGAAAACACAAAATTGTCTGGGTGACCCCAAAACTAAAGTGTCTTGCCAAAAGACACAAGGGCAGTATATTAGACAGAGCTGAAAACTGTCAACTGCGAACAAGACTCTACCACCTGAACCAACGTCACAAACTCACAGACCTGGCCGGTCCAGACTTCACCCAGCTCAGACACGAGGAAGAACATTTAAAAACATGGAGATTTCCTCCTGATAATAACATCAGGTCAAATGGACTGACGTTACACAACACCACAGTTGTTGTTATACTTAATACTTAGTTACTGTAAGTGGATTACAGTTGAAGTAACTTATGAGTGTAACAGATTACTGTGAAAATACTTGTAATTAAATAAATGAGTGAGTTAGTGGCTCATAGACATGACTTGTGCTGTCAGAGCCACGTCAAAGGCGGAGAAGCAGCTGTAGCAGCGTCGTGGAGATGTTCCCCATTTCTACTGTTGGTGTGACACATTTCACACACTTTACATCACTCATGTGCCGTTTACCTACATTTAATTCTCTTTAATAAAATATAAAAGTATATATTTAATCTATTTTAAACAGTACTCGCAAAGTAATTTAACTACTACTATACACACTATATAAACACTCCATGCTTCAACTGTTCAAATACTTAAATAAACATAAATTGTTCTCAGCTAAATCGAGCCTAAAAAAACACATGATAGAAATAATAAAGTCATACCTTGTTTTCCACAGTTAAAGAGGCAGATGAATGTGTCATTAACAGGAGGAAATGTGGATGTTTTAAATGTTCTTCCTCGTGTCTGAGCTGGTTGAACCTGATGGGAGGTTTCAGAATCTGGACCAGTTCTGTGAGTTTGTGACTTTGGTTCAGGTGGAGAGTCTCATGAAATCTGTAGTTTTCAGCTCTGTCTAATGTACTGCACTTGTATCTTGGGCAAGACATTTTAACCAGGGTGTATGAGTCAGAGCTGTCCTCATTATGTTAAATATATACACATTATTTTATTTACATTGTAAGGGTTAATTTGCACAACCTCCTCCTGTCTTTCTTCTCCGCCTCTCTCTTTCTCTCTCTTCATCTCCCTCCTTCTCCTCACTCCTCACATCTTCCTCTATTGCTCCTTGTCTTTCTCAGTCTTCACAAACTCTTACCTGAGTCACAAGGAACTGTGGCTCCAGGGAAATGCAGATTAAAAAAAAAAAAAATCAACAGAGAAGTTGTCTTGAATCAAAAAGTCTGGTTTATTGACTCAATTGTGCACAATCGTCAAACAGCTGTTCTCCCTAGTAATGTCGTCTCGCCCTCAGCTACAAATGAAAATACATGCAGTGTATTTATACCATCAAAACAGTCATACCCGTTTAGTCCAGTCAAAGTGGCTGGAGGCCGCTAGATGCATAAACAAGAGCCAAACCCAGACATAACAACAGATTGTATTACAACCCAATTACGTATTGGGTCAAAGAGATCCATAATAATACAAGTGAAGATTTAAGGTAAACAAAGACGTAACAATTACCCCGTTTATTTTTAATTGTAGTAACATCAGACAAGAGGGACCAAAAAGACAGAACTCGGGGAAGTTTTAACAGTGTTTATTTACAATAGTGCAAGGTGCAAAATGACAGTAGATCAAAGTGAGTCGGGAGCAGGGTGTTTGCCATGGTCCAAAGGTGAAGCGTGAGTTGCAGAGTCAGAGAAGGAGCGGACAGTACCGGTAGAGAAGAGCAGGGTCGGAGGTGGGTGAGCTGAGCTGGTCCAGGGAGCGGGACCTGGTGATCTGGCGGTCTTAAACAGGGTATTTTTCGATGATAGCCAGACAGATTGACCTGGTTGATATTTGGGAGAGGGAGTGCGGTGCCGGTATGTTGCTGCTTTGGTTCGGGCCCCTGATTGGGGATATACCAGTGGCAGAACTCACCAGGGAATTGTGTGTGTATTCGATCCAGGGTAAGATTGTATTCCAGGCAGAAGGGTTTGTAGATACTACACACCGTAGCACCATCTCTAAGTCTTGGTTTGCCCGCTTGGTCTGTCCGTTGGACTGGGGGTGGAAACTGGATGTGAGGCTGACAGATGCGCCTAGACCCTCGCAGAAGGCACGCCACACCTGGGACATGAACTGGGTTCCTCTGTCTGAGACAATATCCGAGGGGATTCCATGGAGCCGGAATACGTGGTTGGTGATTTGATCTGCTGTCTCCTTAGCGAGCTTTGGCAGGGCGATAAAATGGGCTGCCTTGGAGAAATGATCAACGAGTAAGGATGACTCTGTTGCCTTGGGACAGCGAAAGACTTGTAACAAAGTCCACTGCTACATGGGACCACGGCCGCTTCTGGACTGGAAGTAGTAGCAGCAGGCCGGACGGTGGTGAGTGGGAGGCCTTACCCCTGGCACACACCTGGCACGCTGAGGTTTAAGCCCTGGTGTCTCTGTTGATGGTAGGCCACCAGAAATTATATTTCAAAAGAGAGAATGTGCAATTGGCTCCTGGATGGCAGGCGAACTGAGAGCTATGGATCCATTCCAGTACCTTGGAGCGGACAGAATCTGGAACAAAGAGAGTGCCAGGTGGGCCATTACCTGGATCAGGATCATTGCGTTGGGCCTCCCGGACCAGGTCTTCAATTTCCCAGTGGACAGCTGCGACAACACAGGTAGGGGTTATGATGGGTTCTGGAGCGATGGTGGTCTCCTCCTAAGTGAACTCATGAGATAGAGCGTCTGGCTTGACGTTACGGGATCCCGGACGGTAGGTGAGTGTGAAATTGAACTGGCAGAGGAATAGGGACCAATGGGCTTGACGAGAATTAAGGCGTTTGGCAGATTGAATGCATGAGAGATTTTTGTGGTCAGTCCAAACCAGAAAGGGTTGCTCTGCCCTCTGCAACCAGTGACGCCACTCCTCCAACGCGAGCTTGACCTCTAGTAGCTCGAGATCCCCCACATCGTAATTGCTTTCCACTGGGAACTAACAATGAGAGAAGAAAGTTTCAAACCTCTGGGAGAGGATAGCTCCCACTCAGGTGTTCGAGGTGTCTACCTCCACGATGAACTGGTGAGAGGGGTCGGGCTGACGTAATATCAGGGCCGAAGTGAAGAGGTCCTTCAGTTTGTTGAAGGCGCATTGGGCTTAGGAGGTCCAAGTAAACTGTCTGGAAGGAAAAGTGAGTTTGGTGAGAGATGACACCACATGGCTAAAGTCCTGGATGAAGTGTCTGTAAAAATTGGCAAAGCCGATAAATCTCTGAAGTTGTTTAAGGTTATTTGGTGTTGGCCAATCAGTCACGAATTTGATCTTTTCGGGGTCAGCTCTCACCTGTCCACGCCCCACAATGAATCCCAAGAAAGTGACCTTATCTGCATGGAACTCGCAGTTTTCGGCCTTGACATAGAGCTTATTTTCGAGGAGACACTGGAGGATCTGGCGTACGTGGTGCTGATGTTCCTGCGGGGACTGAGAAAAAAACAGGATGTCGTCAAGATATACAAAATAAAACAATTCAGGAAGTCTCGAAGTGCGTCTTTGATAAGGGCCTAGAAGACTGCTGGGGCATTGGTTAGCCCAAATGGCATAACAAGATATTCAAAGTGTCCCAATGGTGTTTTGAAGGCAGTCTTCCACTCGTCCCCCTCCCTTATGCACACCAAGTGGTATCCGTTCTGCAGATCAAGTTTCGTGAAAATGGCGGCTCTGTGAAGTGGCGTAAAAGCAGAGTCAATGAGTGGAAGAGGGTATTTATTTTTTTACGGTGATGTTGTTGAGGCCCCTGTAGTCAATGCATGGACTAGTGTTTTATCCTTCTTCGCTACGAAGAAAAACCCTGCGCCCACAGGAGAGGAGGAGAGAGAGATAATGGCTGTGACCAGGGAATCTCGGATGTACTGCTCCATAGTCTCTCGTTCAGGCTTGGAAAGGTTATAGAGATGGTTGGAGGGTAAGGGAGCACCGGGAAGGAGATCTATGGTGCATTCATATAGGCGATAGGGAGGAAGCAAGACTCTTACTAAAGACATCTTGGAGGTCATGGTTGTCCTCAGGCAGAGAGGGGAGATCCGGCTTGTCCAGGGGGAGGATTAGGAATGGAGCTGACGCCCACAGCGGGAGACAAGGCTGACTGCAAGCAGTGGACGTGACAAGAGGGGCTCCACTCCGACACCTTACCCCAAGCACAGTCAATAAGAGGGTTATGAGCCACTAGCCACTTAATATTTAAGTGCAACAATATTGTAGCTCCTCCACTACTGCAAAATGGACAACTTAAAAACATAATTGAACTACTACTATGATAAAAAAAATATGGACTAAGGGACTTTTATTAGATGAAGGGAAGAGACAGAAAAGTGACAGAAAGTTTTGGAAAGTGATAGGAAAGTTTTTAAAGAGTGTGAACGAGAGTGTTTAGAAAGTGTGTGAGAGAGAGTTTCTAGAGTGTACAAGAAAGTAGGTCAGAGAGATGCAGATTAAAGCTATGTTAGGGCAAGATATTATTAGAATATTATTATATTAAAATATAATTTGGACCCATATTTAAATGTGACAAATTTCTTTACCAAAAATTAAAGCTAAATGATGAATACATGTTTTCTCTATTATTTGTGCCTCTGGTCAGTTTCAAATTAGTTAATTTATCAAATAATGATCTTAACAAATAAAAACCTACATGATACAAGAGTGGTGGTTTAAGTGCCACAGTTGATGATGTTTTGTACAATGTAGGTCAAGGTCAAGTTTATTTATAAAGCTGTCATGATCACGTGACTTGTGCCCTGTCTTGTTTCCTGTCTCGCCTTCCCCCTCCCGCTGTCTGTCAATTGCCGGTCGTGGGAGGAGCGTCTTGCTCCTCCCACGCGCACCTGGGACTCATCAGCGCAATCATCACCATCTGCTGCAGTATAAGAAGCCCAGGAGACAGACAGCCGATGCCAGACCGTCCACGTACTCACGTGAATGCCTAGCTACTTACCTGTCATGATCCACGCATTTTGCCTCCTGTGTCCTCCTCACCCCCTCCCTCTCCTGTCTGACTTCGGAGCTGGGCGGAGCCATGTTCCCGCCTCCTCGCACCTGCAGCTCGTCAGCGCTGATCACACCACCTGGGGCGAATAAATGGGACCGGCTCCTGTCACTCGGTGCAAGTCCGTCCGCGTGACAAACGTGAATGCTCCTGCTCTACCTTTTTGATTACTACTTACCTTGTCCTTGTACTTACTGGATTTTTGATGCTCCTGCAGACTCCTGCTCTCGGATTACCCAGCTCCTGCGCCTCCGGCTTCACTCCTGCCTCCCGTCTCGTCTTCCTGGTACAGTCCTGCCTTATCTTGTCCCCACTGCTCTGTTACCTGCACTCTGCTCACGGCTCCCGCTCCACTGACCTACCTGCACCTAGTCCTTGCTCCACGTCCCGCTCCTTGTCCTGGTTCCTCGTCTCCTGGTCCTGCGCTCCTCATGCCCCTGCCTGTTTGATCGTACTTTTCACTATTGTAAAATAAACACTGTTAAACCGCTCCTAGTCTGTACTTTTGGTCCGCTTCACACCCCATTACGACATTACCTTTTGTATTTTTGCTCGTGACTCGCTCATTTACCTCGGTTCTTTGCTGTTGCCAGACCCTGCTTCCTGGATACCTCCTGTTCCTGTGTTCCCGGCTTCGTTACAGCTCGGCTCCTGTTTTCTGGTACAGTGCACCTCGCTCTCTACTCACCTTGGTCTCCGGACTTCACTCTGCACTCGATCCTCGTCCTGGTTCTGCTCCTCGTCCTGCTCCTGTACCTGCACTCCTCGTTCCCGGTCCCTGGCGTTGCACTCAACCTCCCATCCTGGCCTGCCCACTTCCCGCACCGCACCACCAGCTCCCGGTCCCCTCTGCCCCCTTATTGCACTCTGATTATTCACTGCTTGTAAATAAACACTGTTAAGCCTTTCCCGAGTGCCGCATCCTTTGGTCCAGCCTAGTCTGACATTACGACAAAAGCACATAAAAAATACAGTCACCACTGCCCAAAGTGCTGTACAATATAACACATAAAATGACAACAGTAAAACTACAGTATACAAACAAAATTATAACAACAATAACTTATAACTAAATAATAATGTCTCAGCTTGTCTCAAAAGCCAGAGTAAAAAGGTGAGTTTTTAACAGAGACTTAAAACTGTCGATGTCAGACACAGATCGAATCCTCAAGGGAAGACTGTTCCATAGTTTGGGACCAGCCACAGCAAATGCTCTGTCTCCCCGGGTTTTCAGTCTTGAGCGGGGACAGTTTAGAAGTAACTGGTCCCAGGACCTCAGGCTCTTACAGGAGCAAACCCAGAAACAGTTGAGACAAATACACCGGACCAGAACATTTAACGCTTTAAAAACAAGAAGCAAGATTTTAAATTGAATTCTAAAAGACACCGGAAGACACCGGTGATCAGAACGTCTTTTGCCAGACAGAAGGCAGCAGCAGCATTCTGTACCAGCTGCAGACGCCGTATGGAGGACGCGTCAAGACCAGCATACAAAGAATTACAATAGTCCAGCCGTGTAGTAAAACATATATGGACTAGACTTTCCAAACGACTTGAGGGCAAGTACGACTTTACCTTCGCTATGAGTCTGAGCTGAAAAAAGCTCGTTTTGAACCACTGAACTGATTTGCCTGTCAAACCTAAAAGAAATGTCACTTACAACACCAAGATTTTTCACATAGGGACATGTACTAGAAGATGGAAGGCCAAGAGAGTGACTGATATCAGTCTGGATTGTTTCACCAAACACAATAACATCAGTTTTACTTTCATTTAAATCAAGAAAGTTTGATTTCAACCAGTCTTTCATGTCATTCGCTTCAGAGATGCCTCCAAGAAATCAGTCACTTTCAGGCTTAATAGGCATATAAATTTGGACATCATCTGCGAAACAGTGAAAAGGAATCTGGTGTTTTCTAAAAATAGAACCTATAGCAACATATAAAGAGAAAACAAAAGTGGACCTAAGATAGAGCCCTGTTGTACTCCAGAAGTGAGGAGGGCTTTCTTTGACAAGAAAGGGCCAAGGTTCACGGTAAAAGCCTTCCAGTAAGGTAAGATCGAAACCAATCTAAGACTATGCCTTTGACTCCAACACATGTTTCCAGAAGTTCGAGTAAAATCTCATGATCAACCGTGTCAAAGGCTGCCGTAAGATCTAAAAGCACCAACACGGCTGGTTGACCAGAATCTGTTGTTAAAAGCAAATCATTTACGATTTTTAAAAGTGCAGTTTCTGGGCTATGGCACGATTTAAAACCAGATTTCTCAGATATATTATTTAAAAGCAAATATGATTTTAGTTGGAAAGAGACTATTTTTTTCTAAAACCTTTGACAAAAAGGGCAACTTAGATATGGGCCTGTAGTTAGACAGGACAGAAGGATCTAAATTGTGCTTTTTTAAGAAACCACAGCTGAACCACAGCCTGTTTCAGAATCAGAATCAGAAGACGTTTTATTGCCATTGTCCGTGGGCAGAGCTCACAGACTAAGAACTTACTTTGGTGATAAAGTGCGACATAGAACACACACAAAAAAACACACTGAATAAATACAAATAAGGGCATGCAGGAGGTAGAAAATATATACAACAGCAGCATCAAAACAACAACAGCGCATCATGGGTTATTTAGTGACCAGTGTTATAAAGTGTCCAGTTTAGTGCAGGTTTATGAAGTGTTCATGAGGGAAACAGCAGAGGGGAAGAAACTGTTCTTATGAGGAGAGGTTCTGGTCCTGATGGACCGTAGCCTCCTGCCAGAGGGAAGTGGCTGAAATAGTCCATGTCCAGGGTGAGAAGTGTCAGCTGCTGTACGACCTGCTCCACCCGAGTCCTGGAGACGTACAGGTCCTGGAGAGATGGAGGCTGCAGCCAATCACCTTCTCAGCAGAGCACAATGCGCTGCAGTCTCTGTCTGTCCCTGTGGCCCCAGAGAACCACACAGTGATGGAGGAGGTGAGGATGGACTCAATGATGGAGGAGGTGAGGATGGAGGAGGTGATGGAGGAGGTGAGGGTGGAGGAGGTGATGGAGGAGGTGAGGATGGAGGAGGTGATGGAGGAGGTGATGGAGGAGGTGAGGATGGACTCAGTGATGGAGGAGGTGAGGATGGAGGAGGTGATGGAGGAGGTGAGGGTGGAGGAGGTGATGGAGGAGGTGAGGATGGACTCAGTGATGGAGGAGGTGAGGATGGAGGAGGTGATGGAGGAGGTGAGGGTGGAGGAGGTGATGGAGGAGGTGAGGATGGAGGAGGTGATGGAGGAGGTGATGGAGGAGGTGAGGATGGACTCAGTGATGGAGGAGGTGAGGATGGACTCAATGATGGAGGAGGTGATGGCCGTGTAGAACTGCACCATCATCTGCACCGGCAGCTTGGCTTTTCTCAGCTGCCGCAGGAAGTACATCCTCTGCTGGACTTTCTTGATGAGGGAGCTGATGGTCGGCTCCCACTTGAGGTCCTGGGTGATGCAGGGGCCCAGGAAGCGGAAAGAGTCCACGGTGGTGATGGGGGAGTCGGTCAAGGCGAGGGGAGGCAGCGGGGGTGTGACTTTCCTGAAGTCCACAATCATCTCCACTGTCTTCTGGGCGTTGAGCTCCAGGTTGTTGCTGCTGCACCAGGACACCAGCCGATCCACCTCCCTCCTGTAGACAGACTCATCCCCGTCCGAGATGAGCCCGATGAGGGTGGTGTCATCCGCAAATTTGACCAGTTTGACGGAGTTGTGGCTGGAGGTGCAGCAGTTAGTGTACAGGGAGAAGAGCAGGGGGGAAAGTACACAGCCCTGTGGAGATCCTGTGCTGATTGTCCGAGTGTCCGAGACATTCTTCCCCAGCTGCACGCGCTGCCTCCTGTCCGTCAGGAAGTCAGTGATCCACCTGCAGGTGGAGTCAGGCACGTTGAGCTGAGCGAGCTTGTCCTGGAGCAGAGCAGGGAGGATGGTGTTGAATGCAGAGCTGAAGTCCACAAACAGGATCCTGGCGTAGGTTCCCGGGGAGTCCAGATGCTGGAGGATGAAGTGAAGGGCCAGGTTAATGGCGTCGTCCACAGATCGATTGGCTCTGTAGGCGAACTGCAGAGGGTCCAGGAGGGGGGAGGTGAGGGACTTGAGGTGGTGCAGGACCAGGCGCTCAAATGACTTCATGACTACAGACTTCAGCGCCACAGGTCTGTAGTCATTAAGTCCAGTGATCCTGGGCTTCTTGGGGACGGGGACAATGGTGGACATCTTGAAGCAGGTTGGGACGTGACATGACTCCAGGGAGGTGTTAAAGATGTCTGTGAAGACAGGACTGTTTTTGAAGACTGTTTAAAGCCAGAGAGAACAACACCAGAGCTTAAGGACATATTTATCAATTTCAGAATAAAAGGCCCAACCGACTCAAAAGCATCTAAAAGTTTAGGAGGAATACTGTCAAGAGGGCAATCAGAAGGTTTTAAGCTCTGGATCACTTCAGCTAATTCAGAGAGAGTTACAGGCTCAAAGTGACTGAAAACCGCTGAACAAGTGAAGACCGCAGAATCTGTAACAGTTTGTACAACATTTAAAGACCTTATAGAAGCAATTCTGTCGATAAAAAAGGAACAAAATTTGTCACACAAGGACACACTAGGAGCTAAACCAGTATCTGCAGCAGGATTTACCAACCTATTTAAAACATTAAATAGGACCTGAGGTCTATGTCTGTTATTAGACACAAGGCTGCACATGGATTCTGATTTAGATTGTTTAACTGCCCTTTGGTAATCAGAGAGTGAGTCTTTAAAAATTCCAAACGAGACCTGAAGATTGTCTTTTTGCCACCTCCTCTCAGCTTGACCGCACTTACGCCGTAGAGCACGGGTAGTGTCATTTAGCCATGGCTCTCCAGCCGACTTAGGCTGCCGAGCTTTAAGAGGAGCGATAGAATCAAGGATCTCAGTACAGGTGAGATCAAAGGCGTTGGACAGTTCATTAACACTTAGGGTTTTACAATTACTCTCTTTTTTTAGTTCACAGCCATCAAAGGCAGAAGAGAATTTATCTGATGTCAGTGAGTTTAAGCAGCGTCTTTGATGCAGTGGGATGTTCTGCTTCACGTGAGAACATGGCAAAGTAATGTTAAACAAAACAAGGAAATGATCCGATAAAGAGGAAGTGCAGATTTCTGTGCTTGCAACGTTTAATCCATAAGACAAGACCAGGTCTAAGGTGTGGTCCTTTTCGTGTGTCGGACCAGCCACTGACTGCGTTAGATTAAAAGAGTCTAAAACGTCTAAAAAATCCTTGACCAATGGTTTAGAAATGCAGCAGATGTGAATATTTAGGTCGGCAATAATTAAGGCCAATCCACCTATTAACACTTTCTTTAACATAAATCTTTACTTGTATTATTATGGATTTTTTTTTACCCAACCTTCGTAATACCATCTGTTGTTATCCTCGGGTTTATCTCTTGTTTGTGCGACTAGCAGCCTCCAGCCACGTTGACTAGACTACACAGGTATGATTGTTTTGATGGTAGAAATACACTGTGCGTATGTTGATTTGTGAGCTGTAGCCGAGACAACACTATTATGTATGTATATATATATATATATAAAATCTCCTCCTCACCCTCCGCGGGTGGTCTTTATCCCCTCTTTTTCCACGCTCGGGACCTCTACCAGAGGCCTGGGAGCTTGAGGGTTCTTCAGTATCTTTGCTGTTCCTAGTACTGCACTTTTCTGGACTGAGATGTCTGATGTTTCTCCTGGGATCTGCTGTAGTCACTCCTCCAGTTTGGGGGTCACTGCCCCGAGTCCGATGACCACGGGCACCACTGATTCCAACAGAGCCTTGTTGTCATGTTGTATATATATATATATATATATACATACACACATATATATACATATATATATACATATACACACACACACATATATACACTTCCAGAATCAGTGGGCGCCTCACTGTTAGAGTTGACTAAAAAACTGAAACCCTGACAGTGAACCTCCTCCTGCTCCTCCTCTGAGCTGGTGTCTGTGCTGATCTCTAACACGTCTTACAGCTCTGATCGCAGCTTCATCTGTTTCAGCTTCACTCGTTTCTCAGTCCCATCTCGACCTGATGAAGACTGGAGTCTGGTCCTTGTCCTTTTGGCCTCTCTCTGCAGTTTCATCATTGGTTTTGATTCTCTGCAGATGATGGACTCAGGTGGCTGTGCTGGAGTCGCTCACACGAGGGTCAAATCTGGGCTTGTCTCTGGTTTAGTGGCTCTGGTGCTGAGTTTTCACATTTCTTCCTCTAATTTTTGACTTGTGATTTAGAAGTTTAACTGAAGAGCTGCAGGTTGTTCTTTAAACTGACTCACACTGCTGCGTCTTGATTCTCTGTGACTCTGTGTTGACTCTTCATCCTCTGTTCAAACCTGAGCCACTTCCTCATCTTCAGCGACTTTATCAAATACTTCAATGATTTCTCTGATCTGTGCTTCTTCAGGTTTTCAGTTGAGCTTTACAACCTTCGTACCTCAAGGAGCTGCTCGCAGTTCAGTTGTACCAGGATTTCTCTGAGCTGGTCTTGTAGTCGTTCAAACTCCGTGTCTTGCGTCTCTGTTCACAGCTGCACCGCTGATCCCACTTCTGACACCACATTGTGTTTCACTCTTGAATGAGGAAACTCAGTGCTGCTTTAGTGGGATTGATTTGTCTCTGTAAAAGATAAACATTACTTTAAAGTGTGAGTCTGCTACTCTCTTTGCATCATTGGAGCAGAACTACTTCCATCTCTGCCATTTATCATAAAGCAGAATACAATATAATAAATTAGAACATAAATTAAATATTGGTGGCATAAATCTTTACCTGCTCAATATGTTATGACATTTTAACATCGGTAATAGTGCACTCCCCTGGTAATTCCCCAAGTCTCCACTGGCATAAAAATAATTAGCATAGCAAGACTTTTCCAGACAACTTTACAACCAGGCTTCAAAATAATGTTCTAGTGAATAAAATCGGCCTAAACTGTCACAGACATTACAACAATGTTCCCTGTTCCCACATTAGTTCATTACTGTCCCACTTCACCTGTAAAAGATAAACACTGCTTCAATGTGCGTGTCTGCCATCTCTGCATCACTGGAGCAGAAACTTCTATCTCTGCAGACGCACTGGTGACAGAGGTGAGGTAGCTCCCCCTTGTGGTACGAAGTAGGAACTACACGAATGTCAAACCAAATGAATTTAGCACAGTATTTATGTCTTTTGAACAAAAATAATAGCATGAAATGAAATATAACATGAAATAAAAATGGATTGGGGGGCGTCCTATTTGTTATTCCCACACAGGGACTGGTGCTGAAACAAAACAAACATATAGGACAAAGTTGGACCTTTCCTGAATAGTTTTATTATGATCTTCATCTTTATTCTGTCACATGTTACATTGATTTTATGTTGAAAATGACATTTCGTTGTATAATAGAGTGTTTATTATCATCACGGTGGTATAGACATTGGTGTAGAGTAAAAAGCCTTTTCCTTATCAAAATCAAATATGAAATGTTAGTATTGTGAGTGACAATGCTAATCCCTATAGCGTAGCATGACCTTGTGTTTCAGAATGGAAAATTAGCGCTGTTGCTAATATTATTAACTATTATCAGTTCAAACCAGAATTTTCTTGACTGTTTATATAAATGGACATAGTTAACCTGCTAGCCACCGTGTTGCAAACAGGAAGTGATCATGGGCGCACTTCCTGCTCCATCGACTCTGGCTCCAATTCACTTTCTTTTGATAAACTGTGTCTCTCTCTCTGTACCTTCTGCTGTCAGACTCATCATTTTGGTCTTAAATCGAGTTGACTTGACATGAAATGCTATTACACAACTAGGGGAATGGCTTGATATGGGTATAAATTAAGGGGACTTTGCCTTGGCTTTTGCCTTTTTGCGTAGCGTGGAAAAACAAAACAGGAATTGTCCTCAGTGGTGTCTAGGTGCTTTTTATGATCAGTTTCATTCCTTAAAACAAAGCTACCACTTGCCACATCTTTTGTTTGAAAATCTTGCCTTTCACCAGTACAAAAACGACTCACGTATCTGGCAGAAAAACTTTCAACAAACTCACTTATGCTGTGAGCACCAAGATTGTCAGCGACCACACATAACAATGTACCTTTTAGTGCTTTCCCCAACTTTTGCAGAAAACCCCCTGACTCTTCTAAAATGACTAAATCAATCAATTAGGGGCTCCAAAACGCCAAAACCTTGCTGTAGCCATAAGCCTTAAAATCATTTCTATTGATTAGAGCTGCCAACTGTACGGAGGACAGTGCAGAGTGGCAACCACCAGGCAGATTTCCCAAAATCCAACACAATGCACAAACTTTATGCTTTTTGTGTGAAGTCCCGAGAGGATTACAAATCTCAAATTCGTCCACATACAGAAGCAATGAAATCACACCGTCCTCTGTGAGAATCTTGTTTTGTCGAGACACAAGTCCATCCCAAAATGACTTGAAAACCTTATGACTCTGTTTGTATAATTTTTTCCTTCAAATGTGTGATCTTTTGTAATACAGCATCACAGTCTGACAAATGTTGTAGTGATTTCAACAGAGGCACATATTGAAAAGATTTTACATTTTTCCAAAATATATTCTACTGGTTCAATAACAAAGACATTTTTCTTATAGTCGGCTTTTTGTTTCCAGCTAGTTGCTAAAAGTCTGTTTTTCTCAATGGAAGCCTGAATGGGATTGGATGTGCAAAGAGCAGCCAAATCACTTATAACTGTTTCATCAATATGGCCATTTTTATCATGCAACAAGTTCAGAATGGAAGACTGTTACAGGCACCAATGAACTGAAGAGATACTGTAGATCTTCAGGTAATTCATTGACTGCAACAGCTGGCACCAGGAAAACATTTTCTAACTAGAGTAAAATGGAAGCCAATTTCAGTTAAATGTTTTTTGACAAATCTTCCACAGGTTCTTCAGATAAGAAATCATTTTCACACAAGTCTTCATTTTCTGTTTGTAATGATTCAACAGGAGATGGAATGTGTAAAGGACATATAATTCCAGGTTTGAAATCCTCTTCAGTTTGTGGTGTTTGCTTCTTTGACCTGTGCACACGAAAAGCCCCATAGTTTACAGTTTTGTATCCACAACCAGAGAACATGCAAACGACCTTTTCATGATGTTTTAAATGTTTTCCAATGTGATGACAATAGTTAAATTTGGTAGGAAGATGCTGAAGGCAAACTGTGCATTGAAATAAAAAGTTGCAGTTTAAAGAGTTTTTTGTTGACAATGGTGTCTGCTCAGGCGAGTTAGTAGAGCTTTCCAAGTCGTTGACTTGGACAATTTGGATGAATACAAGCGTCACCATGGCCCCGGGTGGATTGGTGATCCAGTTTATAATGTTTCAGAGCCTCAGATCATCCAGAATAAGAATTGCCACAAAGCTTACATTTCCAATCCATATCAAAAACAGCAAATCAGGGTAAGAGAAAGTCCGATTTCAACTGTATGTCAACATGGTCAATAATGCAACCATATTAGTCTACTCAAAATAAACTCCCTAAACACTTAATGTAGTAACATTAAACTGAATACAATTCCAATTTTACTGTTTCTGAACAATTTCTGACAATAAAGAGAAATTGAATTGAATTGAATTTGTGGCTTGAAAAACGTAGGATATTTAAAGGTGGGGAAACTAATTTTCAAACTGTTAAAAATATATATGAATCTAAACCTTTTTAATACTCAATATTTGTATCGTCTCATCTGGTGGTGAAACCTGTTTCACATCGATGCCATGTGCATGTTTCCTTTCAAATTAAAGTTAGGTGCAAACTAATGTTTTGCCATAATTGTGACACTTACCTCCTGAGAACTGCCCAGGTTGAGCCCTGTCCACGAGCTTTGACGGGGAATGGGTTCCTGTCAATTAAACAAGGAAAAAAACATGTGTTGTAAATATATTGTAGGTGAGGAAATTAGCTGCATTGTATAAAGTTTAGTGCAAATAATTTCTATTTTTACATTTTATACATATAATTAATCATATATATAAAAAAAAAAAAAACAACATATACACAATTAACTAGAGGTAAGAATGAGTAAAAATCACTTCATAATAACAACTTTTAGAATGAATTGCAGTCGTTTAAAATGTATTGTACTGATCACTTTTATTCTCTTGTACTTGTTAAGTATTTATTAAATCCATCGACCTATTTAATGTTTCCCCATAAAATATATTCCACAAATGTAACTTAAAACAGCTGCTTTACGTAATATTTGTTGAGGAACCGGTCAGAGCTCCTCAACAAAGGTTATGAGATGAGCTTAGAAAAACTCCAGCTCGGAGTGTGTTTAGCTGCGCCGTGTCTGCGCTGTGCATCTTTCATCTTAACAGCGCCTTTCATTCAGTTCCTCTTTAAGATGGTTTCTCCGTGAATCTGAGTCAGAGTAAAACATGCAGCTCTTTTGTATCTTAACATTCAGAGAACATGAGCGTGTAGCACTGTCCTCTCTGCGAGCTGGACCTGTGTCTGCCTCCTCCACATCAGGACCCAGGACACGCCCACGAGTGAACGAGTGAGTGAAGGAGTGAGTGAACGAGTGAGTGAACGAGTGAGTGAACAAGTGAGTGAGTGAACGAGTGAGTGAAGGAGTGAGTGAACGAGTGAGTGAAGGAGTGAGTGAGTGAACGAGTGAACGAGTGAGTGAGTGAACGAGTGAGTGAACGAGTGAGTGAGTGAACGAGTGAACGAGTGAACGAGTGAGTGAGTGAACGAGTGAACGAGTGAGTGAACGAGTGAGTGAACGAGTGAACGAGTGAGTGAATGAGTGAGTGAAGGAGTGAGTGAATGAGTGAGTGAACGAGTGAGTGAACGAGTGAACGAGTGAGTGAATGAGTGAGTGAAGGAGTGAGTGAATGAGTGAGTGAACGAGTGAGTGAAGGAGTGAGTGAGTGAACGAGTGAACGAGTGAGTGAGTGAACGAGTGAACGAGTGAGTGAGTGAACGAGTGAGTGAGTGAACGAGTGAACGAGTGAGTGAAGGAGTGAGTGAGTGAACGAGTGAACGAGTGAACGAGTGAGTGAACGAGTGAGTGAACGAGTGAACGAGTGAGTGAAGGAGTGAGTGAATGAGTGAGTGAACGAGTGAACGAGTGAGTGAAGGAGTGAGTGAATGAGTGAGTGAGTGAATGAGTGAATGAGTGAGTGAACGAGTGAGTGAAGGAGTGAGTGAACGAGTGAGTGAAGGAGTGAGTGAAGGAGTGAACAAGTGAGTGAGTGAATGAGTGAGTGAACGAGTGAAAGCGAGAGAGAGCGAGCGAGAGACAGAGAGAGTATCATTAAAATTAAACAGACCGATTCAATTTTGTTAAATTAAGCCACACATGCAGTTAAACTTAAACACATTGTATGAACAACAGCAATGTTTCACTTTTTTCAGTGAGCCAAAGTTGAAGCTCTTTTGTCTGTTCCTGCTCTCACAAATTGTTCTGAGCTGTGTCGCTGTTTGGCAATGGTGGATTATTACAGGGCATTTTGTAAAAACGTTTGACGTTAGCTGCGCCATTAACAGATCTCCTTAGCCCCAAAGTGGAGTTTATTTGGTCTAACATTTCCCAAGCTGCGTTTGACCACACAAAATCCTTGTTGGTTAACGCCCCAGTTCTAGCTGCGCCACATTTCGATGAGCTATTTAAACTCGCTGTAGATGTGTGTGACACAGGGGTGGGGGCTGTCCTTTTACAAGATGGTCCTGATAGAGTCAAGCATCCTGTGTCTTACGTCTCAAAAAAACTCCATAAACACCAGCGGTGGTACTCCACCATTGAGAAAGAAGCGCTAGCGTTAGTCCTGGCACTGGAGCACTTTGAAGTGTATGTGGGTGTCTGCAGTGTCCCAGTGCTTGTCTACACGGATCATAATCCTTTAGTGTTCCTGGACCATATGCGTAACAAAAATCAGAGTTTAATGCATTGGTCCATCTGACTTCAACCAGTCAACCTTCATATTAAACACTTTAACGTGGATTGGTGGAGCATGTGGTTTTCTTTCGCTATATCATCAAATTTATTCAGTGACTCTGGGTGTTAGGTTTGGGCACCTTTCCCCCTTATTTTCCTTAACTTTCAATTTTCTAGTTCTTTTTTGGGGGGTTAAATCCCAGGCAGTTATTTCTAGTTTTTTCCTGTATATTTTTGTTAGTTGAAGTATCCCTGTTATATTTTTTTTATGTACTATTTAATAATAGGTGTGTTTTATTTGTTTCTGGTCTGGGGGGTTTTAGTTTTCCCGCCGGGCCTTTAAATAGCGTGAGCCCGATGTGCTAGCTCTCTGTCCTCCACTCAGCTACACACTGGTCTCTGCCTCCGTGCACTGGAGCCCGCACGCCCTCCGCACGCCCTCCGCACGCCTCCGCACGCCCCTCCGCACGCCCTGCGCACGCCCTGCGCACAGCCCTGCGCCCTGCGCACGCCCTCCGCACGCCCTCCGCCGCCCTCCGCACGCCCTCCGCACGCCCTCCGCACACGCCCTGCGCACGCCCTGCGCACGCCCTGCGCACGCCCTGCGCACGCCCTGCGCGCGCCCTGCGCACGCCCCGCACGCCCTCCGCACGCCCTCCGCACGCCCTCCGCACGCCCTCCGCACGCCCTCCGCGCACGCCCTGCGCACGCCCTCCGCACGCCCTCCGCACGCTCTGCTCCAGCGCTGCTCCCTGTCGGCGCCTCCATGCTGGATAACATAACTCTTTTTCCTTTGTTATTGTATTCTTTTGTTTGGGGCATGGGGTTTTGTCAGGGTTGTTTCTTTTTTGTACCTGTTTTTTTCTCTTTGAACAAAACTGAAGCCTTTAAAAAAAATAAACACTTGTTTGAACCCTTACTTTTTTCTCCCTGTGTCTTTATAAATATGTTTGATCCTTTTGGGGTTGTAACAGTCCATTACTCCAGAGTCCACTGTAAAATCTTCACTCTTTGTCACAAACTGCTCCGGGTCAGAGATGTCGCTGGCATAACTTGTACAAACATCCACAGTGTCCTCGATCATGTACTTCTTGTGTTTTGTCAGTTTCATCATGTTAAGAATGCAAAACATTTGCAAAAGAACAGAGCGTAAAATGCGCACTAATTACACATGTAGTCCCTGGATCCACTCGGCTTTGTTCATGCACCTGTCAAACTCCGTTTGTTTAGAGAAAAGCGTGACAGGCCTCACATCGTCATGTTCCACTGCTCATTGACTGTAAGGGGAAAATGTCAGTAAATGTGTTTAATGTAATTGGTTTATTCTACAAGGGGGGAGTGGGGTTAACTTTCAGCCATCTGTAGCACTGATTCTCTGTCTGGGGCTCCAGTAACACACAACTCCCACCTTATTGGCTAACCTTTGTGTCAATCACAATTGAGTCCATAGTTTCTAAATGTATTTATCATTTAGAAACTATGTTGGCACTGTCTGAAGTACACAGTTTACATTTCATTTTAATAATAGTGTAATTTAATTCAATTCAATTTATTTTTGTAAAGTCCAAAATCCTGACAGCAGTCTTCTCTTAGGGCTGAACATGGAGTTTATTAACCAACAGAATCAGAAAATCAACAATGAAACAGAAACAGACAAGCAGATTAATCAACAGAAAAGAAGCAAGGGAAACTGTTCCAGAACATCCCCTGTCCTTAGACCCTCCTTCTCCAAAGGAAAAACTCCAAAAACCCATTGGGAAAAGGAGAAACCTGGAGGAGAACCACAGTGAAGGAGAGATCCACTCCCATGGACGGACAGGCTGCAGATGTGTCCAGGACTGAAGCACATCCAGTTCAAGTCTGTAGGGCCAGAGCCCAACGAGCCGTCCATTCAGGCAAGAAGATCTAGAGTCCAGCCATCACCGGACGATCACTTAAACTTATCTTACTTATCTATGAACTTAAACGTAATAATCAGCTTTTGAGCATGTAGCTTAACCCAAGCTAGTCACAATGAGAAAACTAATGACATAATTTGATCATGATTTGGCAGAGCAGAGTCATATTCCCCCATATTAAATGAAATCAAAATATCCCACTCAGGATACTTTTATAAAATATAATTTTAATTATGTACTAGTGTGAAAAGTGGAAAGTCAACAAAAAAATGATTATGAGCTCATCTCTTACACGTCTTCGTTCTGTTCCTGTTATTAACTGTACTCAGAGAAACAGTTCCCTTTTCCTCATGACACAGCACTGTTTTCGTCACTCTCCTCTGGTTTATTGTGTAGTGAACGTGCATAAACTGGGGTCTTTATTTGGTGAAGTGATGCATTATGGGAGTAGAGGTGCAAAACGAGATTTTTCTGATAAAAATGGATGAACAAAAGATAAACTAACATAACCTGATATATTTAGATAACATGTTCAAAACACAAAATGACACATCATAAATTTGAAAGTTTTATTAATTGGCACATTGCAAATGTTTTAAAATCCATTAGACTGCAGGCCGTCTTTAATTATAATTACATTTTAGAGCAGTAGACACTTTTAAAGCATAAACACGTTATAATTAGGCCAAATGACAAAAACATGGCACTTTACAACTGCTTAGTTCTTCACATAAACAACGGCTTTTAATTCATTACATTAAACATGATGTAATCCCTTAAAGACAAACAAACAAAAAAACTATTGGGCTAATATTGCAAAGGCTATATCTAGATTTGCATATTTTATTTATAAAGATAACATGTTATTAACCAAGAAACTTGGCACAATTCTTCATCTGAAAAGTTCAGCTTAAAAAGTTAAAAATAAAAATACACATTTCCATTCTTAATCTTAACACCATCGATAACATAATAAGATGATATAAGTGAACAAAGAGCATTTATGTTACACACAAACACAATATATTTCCCGAAAACACAAACATGTTCCAAATGTGATAAACCTCAGTATCATTTCAGACTTTACGGGGCCTGGGCTCTGGAGCAGTGGCCTAGTCATGAACTTCAGCTCCTGTTACATGCAACATTTTGAAAACTTTTTCACAATCAGAGTCAATATAAATATTCCATATACAAAGTTTGTAAACTGTTAATCACTTTGGCAATGCTCCTAATTTTTCATCATTCTAGACCCATGAATAACTCTGTGGTGAATGTGCTGCTTTTGAAAGAAATAACCAAAATGAAAATCCTCAAATGTTGAGCCTCATCTGTCACGGTGGGAAAAACTGGACTCAAACGCAACACCACAGAGCAATCAAATGTTAAACTCCAACGGAAAGTGTCCTTTTGCAGGTAATGCAGAATATAGAAAATCAGGCAAGTAAACAACTGAGGAATATATCTTATTTAATATCGAACAGAAATATCCTCCAAGACTGGGAATTGTACAAGGGAAACAGGCTGGGGAAAATAAACTCAAGAACAGGTAACAAGGCAGATTCAGAATATCTGGATATATGTATTTCAGGGACAGGGCTTGAGAGTTGCTGTTGTCAGTTCAACAATCTAGCAAGAACTAAATGACGTGAGGGAGTATATATAGGCAACACTGGGCTGATTACTAAAATGAGAGGCAGCTGCAGGGAAAACAGGGAGGTGACAAAAGAAGGACTGGAATATGGATCTGGATTGGGGGAAACAGAACTATCACATCATCATTTTTGATCAGAGATTGTGTCCACAAAATCGCCAGATTAAAGGGCCCATATTACACTATTTCCATATGTTCTGATAATATTGTTTCCTTGTTACAAACAGACCTGAAGTTGTGTTTTGTTTCATTCACACATGTTTAACACACAGATCTAGGAGTGTTTCTCTCTCAAACAGAAAATCCTCTGTTTCCACCTCGTCTGTTTAACCCCTCAGTCGTCCAGGTCTGATCCACAGCAAAAGACAAATTCAATTCTGTTACTGGAGAAAAGGTTTCTAAAGAACTGAAGAAGCCGGACTAAAGGTAAAAGGAGTGGTTAAATTGTCATCTCTTATCAAATGAAGTCAAAATTAAATCAACATTTCCAAAGTGATTTTAGTACAGATTTGACTGTTGTATTTTTCACAGAGGAGGGTGAGTCTGTCGGAGCACACAGAGTCACTGAGGAGTCATAAGAACAGAGCATAAACCCAGGGAGCAGAGGCTCAGTGAAGGTGGTGTTGAAGGTGTGGAGGTGGGTCAGTTGGTCAGAGGAGACTGTGTAGAAGGACAGAGAGCCAGCAGGACAGTCCACAAACACTGAGACTGTCCCAGAAGAGGAGGACCTGCGCTGAGGGAGGCGGGTGTCTTTGTTATTATGACAAACAGAAAAACCACCTTTAGAACAGTACAGGCACCAGGACTGATCATTGCGTCCAAAGAAACTGTCATCACTGTGTTCTTTCCTTCTGATTCTTCTGTAAGACACTGATATATAAACTGCTCCACTCCACTGGACCTCCCAGTAACAGCGACCAGTCAGACCAGTGGAACACAGGATCTGAGGCCAGTAGTGAAATCTGTCCTGATGATCTGGATACAGCTGCTCTTCTCTCACACGTGTCACCTCCTTGTTGTTGACAGACAGTTTGAGTTCTGTCTGCGCTGTGTTTGGATCCAGAGTGAGATCACAGAAATCTGATGGAGAGAAGACACAACACAGCAGCAGTTAAGTATATACTGTTAAGTATAGTATATATATATATATATATATATATATATATATATATATATATATATATATATATATATATATATATATATATATATATAGAGAGAGAGAGAGAGAGAGAGAGAGAGAGAGAGAGAGAGAGAGGCCCAGATCTACCACACCAGACAAGACCCAAGGTGTAGGCTGTGCAAAGAGGCTCCTGAGACAATCCAGCACATAACTGCAGGTGTAAGATGCTGCAGGGAAAACAAACATGGAGAGACCTAACCAAGTGGAGCCATAGTGACAGAAACATCTGTACAGAGTACGGACTGGAAACCCCCAGGTCAAGGTGGGAAATACCTCCAAAGGTAGTGGAGAATGATCAAGCCAAGATCCTGTGGGACTTCCAGATACAGACTGACAGAATGGTGATGGCGAACCAACCGGACATAGTGGTGGTGGATAAACAACAGAGCAAAGCCGTTGTGGTGGAACATCACAGTGCCAAGAGAACATCAGGAAAAAGGAGCATGAGAAACTAGAGAAATACCAGGGGCTCAAAGAAGAGCTGGAGAAAGCCTGGAAGGTGAAGGCCTCAGTGGTGCCCGTGGTCATCGGACTCGGGGCAGTGACCCCCAAACTGGAGGAGAGACTACAGCAGATCCCAGGAAAAACATCAGACATCTCAGTCCAGAAAAGGAACAGCAAAGATACTGCGCAGAACAATCAAGCTCCCAGGCCTCTGGTAGAGGTCCCGAGCGTGGAAAAAAGAGGTGCAGGGGAGCTGTCTAATATTTATTTAACTGTATAAATCATTGAATTTCAAGACATCACACACGTCTATTTCAGATTATTTTCAGTGTAAAACTTGAGTTTGTTGCTGCAGTGACAAAGTGCAGCTCCAGTCTCCGACGTCACTCCACACATTCCTACACTCCTCTGTCTCCATGACACAGACTTTCTCCTTTAAAATGTCTCTATATGAAGGAGAGGAGGACAGGGGATTGGTTTAAATCCACTGTCTCCAGAAGAAGAATGAAGATCACTGTTGTACATGTTTGAGCTGAAACATGAGTGCAGTTACACAGCTCCAGACTGGACTCTTCAGGATCTGCTTTAAGAAGAACTCTGGATTCAGTCATGGACACAGCTGTGGACCTCACAGTCTGAGGCCACACCCACAGAAGAGAGAGCGCCGTGGGGGAGGGGCCAGTGAGTCTCAGTCTGACTGACAGAGATGAGACTTTTCCAGGTGTTTGGTTATTTCTCATGATGCTTTATTTGAAACTTATTAAACTCATAAAAGAACAGAAATTGAAATCATAATAACCATGTGCAGTATTAAAGTGTTATGATAAAATCATAAAATTTATCAGTGTTAAATGGATTAAGTCAGACTTACATCTCCAGATCGGATTCATCCATCGTTCTCCAGCAGGTCTCAGTCTGAAGGAAACACATCAGAGTCAGAGGAGTTTCACTTCATGTCACACTAAAGACGACATATTGTGTCGACTGTATAGTTATAATGTTTTACACCAGTGAGTCATTACGTTATAATTTGGACAAGATGAAGTGCAAGAAGTTAATTTCCGAGTTTTTTGGAGACCAGTAAGATTTTAGGAGTTTATTCCTGTTTGTCCCTTTAAAATATGTTTCCTCCAACATCATTCCAACAAAGAAGCATTCATGTTAGTCAGTGGTTCTATTTTTCAGATTTGCCAAAATACCAAATCGTACATGTACCAAGATTAGGAAAAGTAAGAAAAGTAGTAGAGTAGATCAGAGCAATGACTTCTTGAATACAAGAGACTAAAGAACATGTATGAATCATGCTAAATACATCTTTATTCTTTTTCAGAATCAGAATCAGAATCAGAAGAAGTTTTATTGCCATTGTCCGTGAGCAGAGCTCACAGACTAGGAACTTACTTCGGTGATAAAGTGCGACATACAACAACACACACACAAAAAAAACACACTAAATAAATACAAATAAGGGCAGGAGGTAGAAATATATACAATAGTGGCATCAAAAACAACAACAACAGTGCATCATGGGTTATTTAGTGCCCAGTGTTATG
The DNA here is from genome assembly GCA_019594935.1 of Periophthalmus modestus. Classification (NCBI taxonomy): domain Eukaryota; kingdom Metazoa; phylum Chordata; class Actinopteri; order Gobiiformes; family Gobiidae; genus Periophthalmus; species Periophthalmus modestus. The sequence goes on along the minus strand of JAIEZT010000038.1, from coordinate 549,181 downwards.
AAGTGTCCAGTTTAGTGCAGGTTTATGAAGTGTTCATGAGACAAACAGCAGAGGGGAAGAAACTGTTCTTATGACGAGAGGTTCTGGTCCTGATGGACCGTAGCCTCCTGCCAGAGGGAAGTGGCTGAAATAGTCCATGTCCAGGGTGAGAAGTGTCAGCTGCTATACGACCTGCTCCACCCGAGTCCTGGAGACGTACAGGTCCTGGAGAGATGGAGGCTGCAGCCAATCACCTTCTCAGCAGAGCGAACAATGCGCTGCAGTCTCTGTCTGTCCCTGTGGCCCCAGCGAACCACAGAGTGATGGAGGAGGTGAGGATGGACTCAGTGATGGCCGTGTAGAACTGCACCATCATCTGGACCGGCAGCTTGTCTTTCCTCAGCTGCCGCAGGAAGTACATCCTCTGCTGGGCTTTCTTGATGAGGGAGCTGATGGTCGGCTCCCACTTGAGGTCCTGGGTGATGCAGGGGCCCAGGAAGCGGAAAGAGTCCACGGTGGTGATGGGGGAGTCAGTCAAGGCGAGAGGAGGAGGCAGGGGGGGCTGTGACTTTCCTGAAGTCCACAATCATCTCCACTGTCTTCAGGGCGTTGATCTCCAGGTTGTTGCTGCTGCACCAGGACACCAGCCGATCCACCTCCCTCCTGTAGACAGACTCATCCCCGTCCGAGATGAGCCCGATGAGGGTGGTGTCATCCGCAAACTTGACCAGTTTGACGGAGTCGTGGCTGGAGGTGCAGCAGTTGGTGTACAGGGAGAAGAGCAGAGGAGAAAGTACACAGCCCCTGTGGAGATCCTGTGCTGATTTGTCCGGGTGTCCGAGACATTCTTTCCCAGCCGCACGCGCTGCCTCCTGTCCGTCAGGAAGTCAGTGATCCACCTGCAGGTGGAGTCAGGCACGTTGAGCTGAGCGAGCTTGTCCTGGAGCAGAGCAGGGAGGATGGTGTTGAATGCAGAGCTGAAGTCCACAAACAGGATCCTGGCGTAGGTTCCCGGGGAGTCCAGATGCTGGAGGATGAAGTGAAGGGCCAGGTTAATGGCATCGTCCACAGACCGGTTGGCTCTGTAGGCGAACTGCAGAGGGTCCAGGAGGAGGGAGGTGAGGGACTTGAGGTGGTGCAGGACCAGGCGCTCAAATGACTTCATGACTACAGACGTCAGTGCCACAGGTCTGTAGTCATTAAGTCCAGTGATCCTGGGCTTCTTGGGGACGGGGACAATGGTGGACAGCTTGAAGCAGGTTGGGACGTGACATGACTCCAGGGAGGGTGTTAAAGATGTCTGTGAAGACAGGAGCCAGCTCCTCAGCACAGTGTCTAAGGGTGGAAGGAGAGACACCGTCCGGGCCCGGGGCTTTGCGGGGGTTTTGCTTCTTGAAAAGCTTCGTCACGTCCCACTCCGAAACTGTGAAGGCAGTAAGGGAGGAGGAGGGGTCCGAGGTGGGTTCGGCTGTGATGTCCATGGTGGTGAGGGAGGAAGGGTGTGGGACATCAAACCTTGCATAAAAGCCGTTTAGCTGTTCTGCAAGTTGTTTATTGTCCGCAGCGTGAGGGGCTTTGGGCTTGTAGTTGGTGATTTGCCTAAGCCCTCTCCAGACAGAAGCCGAGTCGTTGGTGGAGAAATGCTGCCTCAGACGTGTATTGTACTTTGCTTTAGCCTTTTCCATCTCTTTGCTAAAAGCAAACTTACAACGCCTGTAGCCTTCACGATCTTCTGCCTTGTACGCCTTCTCCTTTTCCCTCCTTAAATGTCTCAGTCTGGGAGTGAACCAGGGTTTGTCGTTGTTAAAAGTCACCCTGGTACATGATGGGATAATACTGTCCTCACAGAACTGTATGTATGACGTCACAGTGTCTGTGTCCTCATCCAAACTGTCTGTGGCAGTCTTGAACACGTCCCAGTCTGTAAAGTCCAAACAGGAGCGAAGCTCCTCCACAGCCTCACTGGTCCACTTCTTAGAAGTCCTCACAGCAGGTTTGGAGAGCTTCAGCCGTTGTTTGTTGCAGGGATGAGGTGAATCATGTCGTGATCAGAGAATCCCAGAGCAGCACGAGGCACGGCTCTGTAAGCTCTGTTTACAGTTAATGAAGAGATATTCCACCAAAAAAAAAAAAAAAAAAATCAGGGGAGAGCGCGAACGCAGTCCCCCACTACCAGAAATTATGCAGTTGAGATTCCCACATTTGGGGAATTCACAGGGGTCAGCACGTCCGGAGTGCAATGGACGAGCCTCACCCTGGGTGAACCACCTTAGTCATGGTATCGCCCCTGCCAGGTAAGTAAGTTTACTATATCCATTAATTCAATAGATTGCAATTTAAGAGAAAGTCTCATACGTTTATATGCAGATGATGTTTTGTGTGCAAGTTCTCCCTCTACTGATCAGGAGATTTAAAACTACAACAAGATTTAATGAAATCCAAAATTCAATCATAAATCTTAAAAGATCATTGAATGCAAATAAAACGTAGTATGTGATTATCTGTTATGTGTATCTGTATACACGAAATGGTGCAGCGATTGAAAGAGTCAACACTTATAAATATCTTGGATTTTGACTTGACAAAAACTTTAAAATCTGATTTATCATTTTATTATAGAAATTGTATCCCAATAAATTACTGAAAATAAATATTTAAGCCTTTCTTTCTGTTCTGGATTATGAGGATGTGGTGTACACTTCTGTACTGGATTATGTGGATGTGGTGTACACTTCTGCACTGGATTATGAGGATGTGGTGTACACTTCTGTCCTGGATTATGTGGATGTGGTGTACACTTCTGCACTGGATTATGAGGATGTGGTGTACACTTCTGCTCTGGATTATGTGGATGTGGTGTACACTTCTGCACTGGATTATGAGGATGTGGTGTACACTTCTGCACTGGATTATGAGGATGTGGTGTACACTTCTGCTCTGGATTATGTGGATGTGGTGTACACTTCTGCACTGGATTATGTGGATGTGGTGTACACTTCTGCACTGGATTATGAGGATGTGGTGTACACTTCTGTACTGGATTATGTGGATGTGGTGTACACTTCTGCACTGGATTATGAGGATGTGGTGTACACTTCTGTACTGGATTATGTGGATGTGGTGTACACTTCTGTCCTGGATTATGTGGATGTGGTGTACACTTCTGTACTGTATTATGAGGATGTGGTGTACACTTCTGTTCTGGATTATGAGGATGTGGTGCACACTTCTGTACTGGATTATGAGGATGTGGTGTACACTTCTGCACTGGATTATGAGGATGTGGTGTACACTTCTGTCCTGGATTATGTGGATGTGGTGTACACTTCTGTACTGGATTATGAGGATGGTGGTGTACATTCTGTACTGGATTATGGGATGTGGTGTACACTTCTGTTCTGGATTATGTGGATGTGGTGTACACTTCTGTTCTGGATTATGTGGATGTGGTGTACACTTCTCTGCTCTGGATTATGTGGATGTGGTGTACACTTCTGCTCTGGATTATGTGGATTATGCACTGGGAGGATGTGGTGTACACTTCTGCACTGGATTATGTGGATGTGGTGTACACTTCTGCTCTGGATTATGTGGATGTGGTGTACACTTCTGCACTGGATTATGAGGATGTGGTGTACACTTCTGTACTGGATTATGTGGATGTGGTGTACACTTCTGTACTGGATTATGTGGATGTGGTGTACACTTCTGTACTGGATTATGTGGATGTGGTGTACACTTCTGTACTGGATTATGTGGATGTGGTGTACACTTCTGTACTGGATTATGAGGATGTGGTGTACACTTCTGTACTGGATTATGAGGATGTGGTGTACGTGCAGACTTCTGTACTGGATTCGAACACACTCCAAAGAAAAGAAAAACTGGATACGTTGGTGACACAATCATAATTTCATAATCTGATAACAAAGTTTTATACATCTGTTTTTTGTGTTTTATATGGACTTGTGTACAGTGGTCGCTTGTGGTCCCTCCGTTACGTTCCAAAAATCACCCGCAATAAATGAAATCTGCAAAGTCGGAAAGTTTTTTTTTTTTTTTTTTTACAATTATTATATGTTTCTTGGCGGTAAAACCCCTCACCTCACACTCACACACCTCATACACTTTTCTCACACAGGCATTCACATTTTCTCACATTTCTCTCTTGTTTAAACTCTCTCAAAGCTCAAACCTTCATAGATTAAAATAAATACGCTCAATGCTACAGAATGAAACCAAATACTACACCGTACTGTAAATAAAAATTATGCTTTTAGAAATACTGTAACAAAATTTTAATGATCAACTTACAAGTTTGGACACAAAAGAAATGATTCACAGTGACTCAGGCGTATTTCACAGTTCCTCTGACCATGGCCAGCCCAGCCTATAAGTGAACTAAGCAGCCGCTTAGGGCCCCGAGGCCATAAGAGGGCCCCCAATCCCCCCTCATAATATACATTGCATTTAGTGCACACGCGCAGTACGCGCTACTGACGCATCTCCGCTGTAGCGCAGTAAGCGCACTCTGTAGCGCACACATGATGTATTTGTATTACCAATCTGGCAACCAACTGAATGACGCTGAACCTGATCTTGCGATGATTGGCCAACTTTATTGTAAGAGCACGAGCCGTGTGGAATAAACAAATGCACAATATAACGGCCCTGTGCCCGACTGTTCCGAGTTCGTTTTCATCGTCTTCATCTTGTTGAAACGAAGCTACCCGTCTGGAGAAGCGTAAATAGAAGAAAAAAGAAGAGAAGAAACATCAATCTAGAGGTAATGTTGTGTGAATCTTAAAAACAGGTTAATGCAATTGTTAATGTGACAAGTTACATTATCATCATTTTAATTCACGATGTCACCAGCCACCGCTATCTCGAGATGCTATTAGCCCTTAGCATCGCAGCGGCAGCTGTAGTAACAGGCGGTGGGACCCAGGCCCAGCGCAGGTGGTGTTGTGTTTGTGACCGCGCAACCTTCTTCCCAGGAGTGAAAGTCATGTGTCATTATGAAACATAACATTTTCATGTCTAGTATATTGTTGTTTGCCAGTTAGCGGGAAATTTGCTGTTGTGCATCTTTTAACATTAAATCCAGTCTCAGGCCCGCGGTGCTGTCAGTCTCACTGTCTCTGCGGGGTTTGGTGTTTGGTGCTCGGCTAAATTATAGAGAGAGCCTGGGCATGGAGCTGACGAGAAGCCGGTCTTTCACATTTGTAGAAGAGATGAACAGCACCAGCATAATAAAGCCACGGTCAGTAACAGTCTTATTCAATGCCATTTATAAACTATATCTGACTACTACATAAATATAATCCCTATTCCTAAACATTTCACATTTTACTTAAAATTAATGCAGATCCATAGATACAAGACTCATGGCCTGTGATCCAGAGGCTGTAAAGTGGAGCCATGTGTCTCATGACGCAGAAACTTTATTTACGTGGAGGCTTTAATATTTGCCTCTTCCTGCAACTGTTTTTGTATAAACTGTCCTTTTTATTGTTATATGTTATATGCTAGTGCTAAAAATTAATAAATGACGTAATAGTCACAAATAATGGCAAAGTGCCTGTGATGAAGCCTATAATTATTTCATCATTATTTCCATTATTCAGGGATTTGGATTTACATTTAGTCTGACTGTGTTTTATGTGTTTTCTTTAGACAGGTTCTTTGTCTTTGGAGAGGAAGTGACATCCACGTCTCAAGATGCTGCTGAAGATGCTGAAGCTGGTAATGCCTGGTGATAATAACTTTTAAAGTCATTTATCAGAGTGAACACATTAGTAATTTTTAAATGTTAATTCTGGGAGCAGCTGAAGCATGTCCCAGTCCTTCAGGCGAAGCTGATGCCACAGTTGTTGGTGAGTAAAGTAACGTGTATTTTATGCTGTTTTTATGCTCACAATGACACACACTTTACACAGTTAGGAGCGTTTTGTTATTTTTATTTCTGAATTACCACCTACTTTGATACATTACTGTGTCTGACTTAAGATTCTTTGTCTGGTGAGTTATTTCTACAGCCTGTAATCTGTAGAGATCTGTGCAGTATCAAGATGCAATGTGGGATTTGTGTTGCTGATGTGGTGAGGGCCCCAAGGCAAATTCTGCTTAGGGCCCCCAAAAGGCTAGGGCCGGCCCTGCCTTTGACCTCGCATCTCTGACCTTTTTCTCTGACCACACCTCTTCCTCTGGCTCCGCTTCTTTCGCTGACTGTGGCTCTTCCGCTGACCACACCTATTCCTCTGACCGCACCTCCTCATCTGACCCCGCCTCTTCCTCTGACTCCGCCTCTTCCTCTGACCCCGCCTCTTCCTCTGACCGCCCCTCCGCATCTGACCCCGCCTCTTCCTCTGACCACGGCTCTTCCTCTGACTCCGCCTCTTCCTCTGACCACAGCTCTTCCTCTGACCCCGCCTCTTCCTCTGACCGCACCTTCTCATCTGACCCCGCCTTTTCCTCTGACCCCGCCTCTTCCTCTGACCCCGCCTCTTCCTCTGACCGCACCTCTTAATCGTAATGGGTTTTTTTCAGTCACTGATCCTCAAAGCTAAATCAGACTCCATCCTCATGATGGTCTTGTTGCAATTACAGCCCTTTTTTTTTTTTTTTTTATCCTTGTTCAAACTTATTGCTGCTGTCTCCTTATGTTATTATTTTCCTCCTATTTTCCTCTTTCTTTATGTGATGAACCGAAGATTCATTTATTCTGTAATGGCGCCCCCTACAGCTGCTTAACTTCTCCCTGCCCTCAGTGTGTCCATGTCCTGCTTAAATAGACCAACACAGTAGAACAGTTACAGCTTGTCTTTATTCAGCTTCACTCATGTAATCTGGTGAGTGCCCTGTGCTTGTTCACGCCCTGCGCAGGTTCACGCCCTGCGCAGGTTCACGTCCTGCTCAGGTTCACGCCCTGCGCAGGTTCACGCCCTGCGCAGGTTCACGTCCTGCTCAGGTTCACGCCCTGCGCAGGTTCACGTCCTGCTCAGGTTCACGCCCTGCGCAGGTTCACGTCCTGCTCAGGTTCACGCCCTGCGCAGGGTCACGTCCTGCGCAGGTTCACGCCCTGCGCAGGGTCACGTCCTGCTCAGGTTCACGCCCTGTGCAGGTTCACGTCCTGCGCAGGTTCACGCCCTGCGCAGGTTTACGCCCTGTGCAGGTTCACGCCCTGTGCAGGTTCACGCCCCTTTTCACTCTTGTTACATTTTTATTGGTGAGCTCCTCAAATGCGCTGTACCACAACAATCAGTGCTGGCCCTAGCTTTCAGGGGGCCCTTAGCTGAATTTGTCTTTGGGGCCCTGGCAGCGGACGTATCCTTGGTCAGATACTGGTGATTTACACTTGACACATTATGACTCTTATCACCTTGAGTAATTGTATTTGTGTTTATCTGACCATCATCACACTAAAAACATCCAGAATGTCACAGCGACCACAGTCACAAGAACAGAACAAACATATAGGGAGAGTCAAGAATTCTGGACAAGTTTCTGGTGGATTTTAATGTGTTCCAGTTGGCGACAGTGGGCTACATTTACATTATAAAGGTCCTTGCACCGGTGTAGACACATAGCCACCCTCACCTCTGCCCGACTCAAAAAAAAATGTAGCAGCAGCAGATATTTTGCTATAGATATAAAACAAATGTAATCGTTTGAGAGGGATATTTAGGCTGCTGTAAACACACAAGCCCTGTGTCCAATAAAACTTGATATATTATTTTCAATATAAATGTATGGGCTCTTGGGGGCCCTCTGGTGGCCTCGGAGCCCTAAGAAGCTGTTTAGTCTGATTATAGACTGGGCCGGCCCTGGCAACAATAAGCAGGAGCCAATATTATTATGACAAAAGTAAATAATGTATCCAACATATGATAATAAATAGTATTCATTGTTAATAGAATAAGTACAGGAGACGCTGCATGTCTCTGAGCCAATCAGGACGCAGAACACACATACACTGTAAAAAACAAAAACAAAAAAAACATGCAAAATTGCACTAAAAAAATCTGCGAAACAGCGAGACCACGAAAAGTGAACCTCGATATAGCAAGGGAACACTGCACTTGTTTGTTTTTCTGCTTGTATTTTATTTTAAACAGAGAACCCAAGAAGAGAGAGCCCAAGTGCTCTTATTGGGTTCCCCTGTAAAAATAGAGAAATAAAACAAAGATAGAAAAAAAAGAAAAAATCTATTTTCATTTGATACACTGTCATTTACGCTTCTGCGGCTTTAATTGTTTTACTTCAGATTAATCACAGTCTTGAGTTAGTCCTGACTCAGTTTGAGTTTACTCTTACAGTGAATTTATTATGTTTTTATTTTTTTGGTATATTCAATAATTGTGAGATTGCTCCATACCTGAGAGTGTCCAGTGCACAGTGGGGGTCGTCCTGTAGAGCAGACAGGAGCTTTACTCCTGTGTCTCCTGGATGGTTGTAGCTGAGGTCCAGTTTTCTCAGATGGGAGGGGTTGGACCTCAGAGCTGAGGCCAGAGAAGCACAACCTTCTTCTGAGACCAGACAACCTGACAGTCTGAGGACACATTATTGTAATTAGTCAGTTCTTTAGTTACATTCAAACTAATGACACAAATAGACAGTCCCATATCTTAATGTTAATATTAATCCCTCTGACCTGAGCTGTTCCAGTTTACAGTGAGGACTCTTCAGACCAACAGACAACATCTCCAGCCCTGAGTCCCTCAAGTCGTTGAGACTGAGATCCAGAACTCTCAGACTAGAGGACTGGGAGCTGAGGACTGAGGACAGAGCTTCACAGCTTCTCTCTGACAGGTTACAGCTGTTCAGTCTGGAGAGAGAAAAATGTACATAAAACATTTACGTAGAAGTTGAATCAAACCATCCTCTGTCAAACAAAGTTACTCACAGAGCTTTGTTGGAGGCCTTGACCACTGGCAGCAGCCTCAGGAGAGCCTCCTCTGAAGCAGAGTATTTCTTCAGCTCAAACTTTCTGAGATCTTCTTCTGATGACAGTAAGATGAAGGCAAGAGCTGACCACTGAGCAGGAGACAGTCCACCTTCAGACAGACGTCCTGAACTCAGGTACTGTTGGATCTGCTCCACCAGAGAACGATCATTGAGTTCATTCAGACAGTGGAGCAGGTTCATGCTCCTCTCTGCAGACACATCCTCACTCAGCTTCTTCTTGATGTACTCAGCTGTTTTTATATTGGTCTGGGAGCTACTTCCTGTCTGTGTCAGCAGACCTTGTAGGAGGCTCTGATTGGTCGACAGTGAAAGACCCAGGAGGAAGCGAAGGAATAAGTCCAGGTGTCCATTTGGACTCTGTAAGGCCTGATCCACAGCTGTCTGGTAGAAGTCGAAATGATTGTTGTGCATCACGTGAGACTTTATCCTGGAGAATATAGACAATCTCTCTTCCAGCAGGTTGACCCCAGTGTTGATGAAAGTCACATGGACGTGAAGAGCAGCCAGAAACTCCTGCACACTCAGATGGATGAAGCAGTAGACCTTGTCCTGGTACAGGCCTGGCTCCTCTCTAAAGACCTGTGTGAACACTCCAGAGTACACTGAGGCCGCTGCAGTGTCCAGCCCACACTCGCTCAGGTCACACTCGTAGAAGATCAGGTTTCCTTTCTGCAGCTGCTCAAAGGCCAATTTTCCCAAAGACTCCACCATCTTCCTGGTCTCTGGACTCCAGTGTGGGTCTGTCTCAGATCCTCCTTCATACTTGATGTTCTTGACTTTGGCCTGAACCACCAGGAAGTGGATGTACATCTGAGTCAGGGTCTTGGGCAGCTCTCCTCTCTCTCTGCTTTTCAACACATGCTCCAGGACTGTGGCAGTGATCCAGCAGAAGACTGGCATGTAGCACATGATGTGGAGACTTCTGGACATCTTGATGTGGGAGATGATTGTGTTGGCCTCGTCTCTGAACCTCTTCCTGAAGTACTGCTCCTTCTGTGGGTCGGTGAAGCCTCTGACCTCTGTCACCATGGAGACGCACTCAGCAGGGATCTGATTGGCTGCTGCAGGTCGTGTGGTTATCCAGAGGCGAGCGGAGGGAAGCAGGCTCCCCCTGATGAGGTTTACCAGCAGCACGTGCAGTGAGGAGGACTCTGTGGGGTCGGTCAGGGCCTTGGTTTTGGTGAAGTCCAGAGGAAGTCTGCACTCGTCCAGACCGTCAAAGATGAAGAGCACCTGGAGGTCTTCAAAGCTGCAGAGTTCTGTTTGTGTTTGACTAAAGAAGTGACGAACAAGTGTCACCAAGCTGAAGCTTCTCTCCTTCAGCACATTGAGAGCTCTGAAAGTGAACGGGAACAGCAGCTGTATGTCCTGGTTGGCTTTGCCTTCAGCCCAGTCCAGACTGAACTTCTGAGTGAGCACTGTTTTCCCGATGCCAGCCACTCCCTTTGTCAGCACTGTTCTGATTGGTCCATGTGTGTGAGCTGGGCCTTTAAACATATCTTCACATGTGATGACTGTCTCTGCTGGGTCTGGTTTCCTGGAGGCTGTTTCCATGTGTCTGACCTCATGTTCCTGGTTGACCTCTGAAGACCCTCCCTCTGTGATGTAGAGCTCTGTGTAGATCTGATTCAGAAGGGGTGGGGTTTCCTGCTTTAGCGATGCCCTCAAACACACACTCAAACTTCTGCTGCAGGTTAGACTTCAGTTACGCTGACAAACTCCAGAATAACTCCCTGAATGAAGACAACAGACACAGGCCTGAGTCTCAGAGAATATAAAACTACTATGAACACCTTGTTAAAATGTTAAATGTGTTACATATATTATTATTGTAATTAATTAATTAATTACATAATTAAAAAGCTTGGAAATTGCTCAAAAATTATAAAATGTGGGTGTGGCCAACCTGCACACAAAAGCGCCATTTTTAGAAATAATCAATAGTGTGCTACTCAGACATGCAGTGTCTTATTGCTCGGCATTAATATACATTAATGCCGAGCCATAATATACAGTTTATATAGCTGTGATATCACTTTCTTTTATAGCGCCTCCTTGATCTTTTGAATGTGTCAGGATTTGGGTTTTTTGTGTGTTCTGGGCTGTTTTTCCCCCTCCCTTCTGTGTCTGAGCCTGGAGCTGGATGGAGATTCTGGTTCCTCCAACACACACCTGCAACTCATCATCAATCAAGCCGCAACTGTGAGGACAAAAGGTCTGAGGATCCAACACTCAGGGCAGATAGTCAAATTGTCTTACTGTGTTTTTACAAGTCATCCTGCAAGTCATCTTCAAGGATTTCCACAAGTCATCCTTCATGTCATCCTCCGATTTATTCGTTTAAGTATCCCCTGTGATGCCACTCCTTGGAATTACCCTTCACCTCCGCCTCTGACCCAGCTCTCCACGACTGATGTGAACACTTCAGCCTCCAACTCAACTCACCTCGACAACCTGCTCGAAGACTTCAGTCAGGGTGGACTTTGTCCACCCTGACTTTACGCCAAAACGATCTGGCCAACATGGGTCAATCAGACGGGGGCCAGACCAAACATTTATTATCATTATTATTATGATTATTATGATTATTATTAAATGGTCCTACTGCTCCTCAGACGCTCAGCCAGCTCCTTCTGCTTCATCCTCCTCAGGAAGTTCAGTGTGATCTTCAGAACTGCCTCACTGCTGCTCCTCTGCTCTTCATCCTCATCCTTCACAGGCTCTAAGCATTCTGGGTAATCTGTACTCAGAACCTTGTGGAGCTTTTTCAGCTCCTTCTGGACAAAAGTGAAGATGTCCTCCTCCAGAAGCTGAACAGACACATTATAAAACACACAAATGCAGTCAGTGTCAGATCTGTGTGGAACAAGTTCTCATCCATCTGAACATTTACAAACTTTAGTGACAGACCTTAAATATGGAGTCCAGCTGTGTCTGATGGTGCTGACCACTGGAGACCTCTGGACCCTGCTGCTCCACTCTGTATGTATATATGCATGTGTGTGTATATATATATATATATATATATATATATATATATATATATATATATATATATATATATATATATATATATATACATAATACATATATATATATATATATTATACATTTTCATCTTAGGAGCATGTCACTGTGAGAGACATAATCTAAAAAAAATCTGGAAATTACATTGTATGTTTTTTTAAAATAATGTATTTGTATGTTACTGCTGCAGATAAGTATTTGAAAACCTGTCTATCAGCTAGAATTCTGACCCTCAAAGACCTGTTAGTCGCCTTTAAAAACTCCAGCTCACTCCACTTATTCTCCTAAATCAGAAGCTCCTGTTTGAGGTGGAGCTGCATAAAGACGCCTGTCCTCCCCAAACAATCAGTAAGACTCCAACTACTAACATGGACAAGACCAAACAACTGTCAAATGCACAAGAGACAAAAGTGTAGACCTCCACAAGGCTGAAAGGACCACGGGGCAAGTGCCAAGCAGCTTGGTGAAAAAAGATCCACTGTTGGAGCAATTATTAGAAAATGGAAGAAGTTAAACATGAGTCAATCTCCCTCGGACTGGGGCTCCATGAAAGATCTCACCTCGTGGGGTCTCAATGATCCTAAGAAACATGAGGAATCAACCCAGAACTACACGGGAGGAGCTGGTCCATGACCTGAAAAGAGCTGGGACCATTTCCAAGGGACTGTTAGTAAAACACTAAGACGTGATGTTTAAAATCATGGCACAGAAGGTTCTGCTTAAACCAGCTCATGTCCAGGCCCGTCTGAAGTTTGACCATGTGGATGATCCAGAGGATCATGAGAGAAAGTCATGTGTCACATGAGACCAAAATAGAACTTTTTGGTCTTAATTCCACTGACCGTGTTTGGAGGAAGAAGAATGATGAGGACCATCCAAAGAACACCATCCCTCCTGTGAAGCATGGGGGTGGTAGCACCAGGCTTTGGGGGGGTTTCTGCACATGGGACAGGACAACTGCTCTGTATTAAGGAGAGGGACGACTGGGGCCATGTATTGTGAGATTCTGGGGAACAACCTCCATATATATATATTATATATATATATATATTATATATATATATATATATATATAGTGCCTTGGTATCCCAAAGGCAAATGGCAACCTTGAAGAGGAAACAAGGGAAGCAGCCACGGCCCAAATACCTCAGACGAGTAAGGCAAGTCCTAAGGAGTCAGCTCAATGGCAAGAATAAGACCCAGGCAATAAACAGCTACGCCCTGCCAGTAATCAGATACCCAGCAGGAATCATAAGCCAAAGGAGGAGATACAGACCACAGATGTTAAGACCTGAAAGCTCCTGACCATGCATGGTGGGTTCCATCCCAAATCCAGCACCCTGAGACTGTGCGAGCCGTAAGGAAGGAGGCCGAGAACTAGTGAGTGTGAGAGCCACAGTCCAGGATGAAACATCCAAGAGATCCACAAGTACATCCACAGCAAGGCCACAACAGATGACGTGCTCAGCGAATGTCTCAAACAGTGGAGTGCAGAAGAAGAGGAGCTGGAGGAACCATCATGGAAGGACAAGCCCCTGCATGGGATGTACCACCGGAACATAACTGAAGTGGCTGATATCAAGAAATGGCGAACCAACCGAACATAGTGGTGGTGGAGAAACAACAGAGCAAAGCCGTTGTGGTGGAACATCGCAGTGCCAAGCGATGGGAACATCAGGAAAAAGGAGCATGAGAAACTAGAGAAATACCAGGGGTTCAAAGAAGAGCTGGAGAAGGTCTGGAAGGTGAAGGCCTCAGTGGTGCCCGTGGTCATCGGACTCGGGGCAGTGACCCCCAAACTGGAGGAGAGACTACAGCAGATCCCAGGAGAAACATCAGACATCTCAGTCCAGAAGAGTGCAGGAAGAGCAAAGGTATTGTAGAACCCTCAAGCTCCCGAGCGTGAAAAAAAGAGGGGATAAAGACCACCCGCGGAGGGTGAGGAGATTTTATATATATATATATATATATATATATATATATATATATATATATATATATATATATATATATATTAAGCAGGGTTTATTCTTCCCCTAAAGTCGTTGCATTCCCCATAGACTAGTCTGTGGTGGATCTATAAAAATCTGTGGTAGTCCCAGATTTTTTGAGATGTATAAATTTTAAAATACTTTTCAAATAAAGCATACATTTGAACAAAACCACTTCTGATGCTTTTATTTTAATGGGTGAATCTGAGGTGAATGTTGCTAGTTTCTTTAAAGCACCATCGTGCACTAGTCCAAAATCATGCTGGGTTTATCCAGAACTCAGAGATATTGTTGATTCCTGGTAAATTCATAATGAAGCCAGTTAAATCTTAAAATCCTACAGTGGTGCTCAGTATATGAAGTGGTGTCATTCTAGGAAGTTGTCAGTTTTACATACTGTGGAGCAGGTTCTCCTTTAAACTCTACCAATCGTTCATTAGAGTGATCACTCTTGAATGAGGCTCTGGCCCCAGGAGCAGGTCTGTGGACACAGATGGAGCAGCGGCTTTAGTCTGAGCTCTGACATGGAGAACAGTGGTGGAGGGGTTATGCTGCGTTCATTTGTGCATCAGTGGCGTCTGAGTAGTGATGAGAAAGTCATTTTTTCTGGATCTGCACTGTGTGTGTGGAGCTATGAGGGGAATTCCAATTGGGAGAAGATGGTGTTAGTTCCAGTCGATCTAAGCTAATGAAAACAAGAATGATTTATATATTAAAGATTTATATAGTATAAAAATGTATATAGTGCATGACATAATCATTTAAATATAAAGCACTTCACTGTATCAAACACAGAACTGTGGAGGTTGGACTAACACAGTATTCTAAGGGAAGCTTGCAGTGTGTACTTTAGCCTTTAACCCAATCATGACATGTAACTATAGACTTTGTCTATGTCAGGATCACGTCTGATCATTGGCCTCTGATCAAATGTTTGATGTAATTTCTTTGAAGAAGCTTCACATACTGTGCAGAATTTTCTTGTTTTTTAAAATCCAGCCATCGTTCCATAGAGTCACTCTTCAATAACACCTCACTGGCCCCAGGAGCAGGTCTGTGGACACAGATGGAGCAGTGGCTTTAGTCTGAGCTCATGGAGAACAGTGGTGGAGTGTTAGTGATCCTCTCTTACCTGTGAGCGTTTATAGAGGGAGGGGCTCCGTCCTCTCTGGTCTCTGTCTGATCCATCATCTGTTCATTTCAAGAGAAAAAAATAAAAAATACATACATTGATAAAAAATACATACATTGATCCCAAGTTAGTACTAAATGTATAAATATGTAATAAACATTTATTTCCTAAACACTGAGATACAAACTGTATTCTCTGTCTTTATCTGGCTTTTACCTGATTTCAGTTTTTTAAATACTACAAAACAACATTAGAACAAGACCAAATCAAATTAAACACAGAAGACTTTTAACACACATATTCAACATTGTGGTTTACAAAGAACAAAATGCAAAATAATGGCCAATCTATCACTAAGTAGAGAGCAGAGGTAGTCAAACTGTGGTACTGTACTACTGGGTCAAATATGTGAAATATTTTTTTTTCACAAAAATGAAAAAAGATGTTGTATTTGAACAGTGTCCACAGTCTGAGGAAGACACAGGAATAACAGCCACACGTTTGGACTAGAGACGCACATCATCAACACCTCACACTGGAAATACAAACATGCATCATCAGACCAACACCTCACGCTGGAAATACAAACATGCATCATCATCAACACCTCACACTGGAAATACAAACATGCATCATCATCAACACCTCACACTGGAAATACAAACATGAATCAGACCAACACCTCACACTGGAAATACAAACATGCATCTGTGTGTGGACTGTGGCATCAGGACCATTTTACTCTGTTTTAATGGTGTCCATGGTTACATCATGTGACTAAATCAGGTCAAATGGACTGTTTATATTTATAAGTTTATATTTTATTTATACAACATTACAAAAAAGTAATCTCAAAGTTATGTAACTACTTCTGTACACACTATGTACTCTATATACATGATATACACTATAGAAACACTCCATGTTTCAACTGTTCAAATACTTAAATAAAACATTAATTGTTCTCATCTGAATCGAGCCTCTGTTTCTTCTTATGGTTCAATAAACTGGAGCAGGTGACAGAGACTTTTAAATATCAGTTACTGCACATCTGAAGGAAAATACTGCTTTATAACAAAATATAAAGAATAAAAACACATGATAGAAATAATAAAGTCATACCTTGTTTTCCACAGTTAAAGAGGCAGATGAATGTGTCATTAACAGGAGGAAATGTGGATGTTTTAAATGTTCTTCCTCGTGTCTGAGCTGGTTGAACCTGATGGGAGGTTTCAGGCACAATCTGGACCGACCAGTTCTGTGAGTTTGTGACATTGGTTCAGGTGGAGAGTCTTGTTGGCTTTTATCATTGTTTCATACATATAAATACAGCATGTCGTACTGTTTTGTTTAAATCGTTGCTTTTGCATGAACTCCTGTGCTGGCATCGTCTTCTGAGTGCAGTTTAGGTCAGATACATGGACAGATTATAGAGTGACAGCTTTGCCACGCCCCCTTTTTAATTAGCTATTTGTTTTATTTAGATAGAAACAGTAGCAGAAAGCAAAGGGTCTGCAGTGATCTAGACTGAAGGTTTGTGAGTGAATCATGACTTCATTCTGCCTATTTTACAAATAAATACCAACATTTTCTCATACTTTTCTGGTTAAATAGTGTTGTTTTTTTGTTTTTCTTTTTTTTGCATGAAGTCCTGTGCTGTGGCAGTATTTTGACTGAAGTCTGGGTCAGAGACATGGCCACATCATAAATACTGTGAAGTATTAAGACCTTTTGCCACACCCCCTTTTTAGTCGACCAATCGATGGACAGCACACGTCTTTAATCCAATAAGGATTTCTTTAGTCGACTCTGTCCTGGTTTGAATGTTGTGTTTGGGACTGAGAGCTCTGTTCACTCCAGCTGTTTGTACCAGCTTTGGCTACCGATGTTGCCTATCACTTGTCATACAGGGACCGGACAGCCCTTAGCAAAGGGCCCCGGATCCCATACTCCTGAAGCACCTCCGACAGCACACCATGAGGGACACGGTCGAATGCCTTCTCCAGATCCACAAAACACATGTGGACTGGTTGGGTAAACTCCCATGAGCCCTCAAGGACCGAGCTGGTCCACTGTTCTGCAGCCAGGACAAAAACCACACTGCTCCTCCTGAATCCGAGGATTGGCTGTCAGTTGGATTCTCCTCTCCAGTGCCCTAGAATGCAACTAACCGGGGAGGCTAAGGAGTGTGATTCCCCTGTAATTGGAACACACCCTCTGCTCCCCTTTCTTAAACAGAGGGACCACCCCCCCTGTCTGTTGGTCCACTGGTACCGTCCCTGACCACCACGCAATGTTGCAGAGACGTGTCAGCCAAGACCCACAACATCCAGAGACTTAAAATACTCAAGACGGACCTCATCCATATCTGGAACCCTCCCACTAATCAGCTTTAACCACCACGTCAGCCAGGGTGATGGGTGAGTCCTCAATCTCTGCTTCCTCCTTGGAAGACGTGACGGTGGGATTGAGGAGATATTTAAAGTACTCCTTCCAACATCTGACAACATCCCCAGTTGAGGTCAGCAGCTCTCCACCTGCAATATAAACAGTGTGGTTGGAGCACTGCTTCCTCTCCTGAGGCGAGATGTTTTGCCATGTTTTGCCTCCCTGAACTCCTCCCAAACCCAGGTTTTTGCCTCTGCAACTGCACGAGCTGTGGCACGCTTGGCCTGTTGGTACCCTTCAGATGCCTCAGGAGTCCCACAAGCCAACAAGTCTTGATAGGACTCCTTCTTCCTGATGGCCTCCCTTTCTTCCGGCATCCACCACCTGGCTCAGTGCCTGCCCCCGCGACAAGCACAACAGCCCTCACAACCATAGCTACGAGCAACCGCATCAAGAGTAGAGGTGGAGAACATGGCCCCCTCAGAATCCATGTCGCCAGCGTCCCCCAGGATCTGTGAGAAGCTCTTCTGGAGGTACGAGTTGAAGACCCCGCTGACAGAGGGCTCTGCCAGATGTCCCCAGCAGACCCTCACAGAATGCTTGGATCTGTCAGGTCTGTCCGGTTTTCTCCTCCACCAGCGGATCCCACTCACAACAAGGTGGTGCTCTACAGCTCTGTCCCTCTCTTCACTTGAGTGTCCAACACTCGTGGCTGGAGGTCAGATGACATGACGACAAAGCCAATCATTGACCTTCAGCCTAGTGGTGCCACTGATGGACACCCTTGGGCTTGAACATGGTGTTTGTTATGGACAAACTATAACTAACTCAAAACTGAATTTGATACTAATGGACAAGCTCAATACTGTGCACCAATTTCAATACCACAATGGAGAAAAAGTACAATATGCTAGTAACAAGAACTTTAATTATGAACAGGAATAATCTTGACGAAAGACTACTAAAAGAACTACTAAACAGCCATTCCAAAAGAGAATGTACCATCACCATCGCAAGAGCTCCTCGGGACCTCAGTCTGAAGTACTGAGTACTACGCAATCTCAAAGCCACTGACCATTCCTTTGAAGATAATGAGGTTGAGATCTGAGCCAGAGAAAAGAATTGTTCAAGAGTGGTGTTAAAGAAGCAATTTTGTTGGTAAAGACAATCCTTGAACAGGAATGGGGGTCTTGGACATCACCTGTCCCTCATCTATAGCTCCATTCTCAGACTCAAAGGAAACAGAGAGAAAAAATAGAGCTAGCCTGTATGCTAACAGGTGTGAAAGTGTCCATTAGAGGGTCCTGAATGAATATGCTAAGTATGACTCAGGCACAGTGCACACTTGGTGTAGCTCAATAGACCTGGCCCACATACAGAAACTGTGAAGATCAGCTGTTTTCTGTTTCAGTGAAGTTAGCACATTCCTTCAGATTTAAGGCAGTGTCCACCAGAAATCTGACCAGAACTGAAAAAGAGACTTGGATGAGCAGCCAAACGTCTTCACTCCTACAACATTTTGACTGACATATTCATCAGACCTGGACAACTGAGGGAGTACACAGACTACTAAAAGAAAACTAAAACCTTCCTCACTACGACGCAGGGAATATTCTGACCTCACAGAAAACAAGTCATTGTTTATAGAGGACAATGCAGCCACAGCCTTTTCAGCTCAGAATGTGGCATCAGCAGGTTTCAGTCTGGTGTCGATGGTTTTGTTTGTAGCAAAACCATCACTTTCAATCACATCTGAAAAGTAATTTGGTCACAACAGGTACATCACATACTGTACAGTTTGTAGCTAATATAATTTCATTTGCAGAAGATCAAATCAAATCTGTGATCTCTGTAGTGTACACGTTTACTAATGCCTTCAATAACCCTAACCTCTAACCATAACCTAACCTGAAGTCTAACACTAACCCTAATCATTAGTTTAAAGATGCCCTGTGTACCTTTTCCTCTGGACAGTCTATAATCCCTCAGTCGTGTGATTCATGGAAGAAAAAAATTCTGTTCTGTAACTGGACAAAAATGTTACAGTGAAGAGCCAGAATGAGCAGAAAAAACATCTTCACTTTATAAAAATGTTTTGTTCAGTTTGTCTTTTACCTGTTTGTTTTACATGGAGATGCTGCTTCCACCAGACAGGGTGACACCACAGGGCCAAAGTACAGGTCAGATCTGTGGAGTGGAGACCCTGCTCAGAGTAAGAATGCATTTTTTTTTTTTACAAAGATATTTATTTCTTTTTTCTGATAAAAAAAAAAAATTTCTGTGGTGGTGGACAGAGTTTAGGAGTTTAGTCTGACTTAGAAGCTTTCAAACGTTTTTCTTTGTTTTTACTGATAGTTGTCGGGGGAGAGAGACGGAGCATTTGGTCAGAAACCCCCACTGTCTCAGAGATGGACTAAAGGTACTATATTCTCAACAGGACAGATGAGTCCACCAAAAGCCCGTTGAATAACTCAGGATGTTGGTCGACTTCCTGTCCGCCTCAGGGCAGCACTATGATTGGCTTTTTTGCCCGTCTCCATGAGCTCTATCACTGGTGCGAATTTGGCTTTGCTACGGCGAAATATGCAAGTCTGCTCCCAATTCATTTGAAAATTTGCAATTTTGTAGGTGGCGCTGTCGAGCCTGTGTTTTTTTCCAAGTTCTCCCACATAAAAAGATGATAGAGGCCTGCAATTTTCATTACGGGTTCACTTCCTTTATGAAAGACAAAATGAGAAAAAAAAATCCAGAAAATCATATATATGATATATCTGCTTTTTTAAGAATTTATTTGCAAATTATGTTGAAAGATGTATTTGGTCAGTAATAAAAGTTAATCTCAATACTTTCAACTCCCTCCAAAGATTTTCTCTGGGGTTGAGATCTGGAGACTGGGGCCACTCCAGGACCTGGAAATGCTTCTCTCTGCGGTGTGTTTGGATTATTGTCTCGTTTCATCTTCACTGCCCTCGCTGATGGAAGGAGGTTTTCACTCAAACTCTCACGATACATGTCTCTTTCATTCTGTCTTTACACGGATCAGTCGTCCTGGTCCCAGAAAAACAGCCCCAGAGCCTGATGTTTCCTCAGGCTCCACAGTAGGTCTGGTCTTTGGATCAGCTCAACATTCTCTCCAAACACAAGTTGAGTTTTTACCAAAAAGTTGTATTTTGGTTTGATCTTCTGACATTGTCCCGTCTCTTCTGGATCATCCAAATCCAAACTTGAGACGGGCCTGGACATGTCCTTCATCAGGGGGACACGTCTCTGCAGGATTTGAGTCCCTGGTCGTAGTGTGTTACTGATGGTGCCTTTGTTACTTTGGTCCCTCTGCAGGTCGTTCACTAGGTCCCCCGTGTGGTTCTGGGAGTTTTGCTCCTCGTTCTTGTGTCATTTTGACCCCACGGGGTGAGATCTTGTGTGTTTGTGTGTGTTTGTCTATTTGAAAATACCAGATTGTGTGCATTATTTAATACTTTGTCCTTTGAATAACTAACTGTAACTGTAATTTGTGACAGTAGTAGTTGTTGTAGTAATAGTAGTAGTAGTAGTAGTAATAGTAGTAGTAAGAATACTTAGTGGTTCTTCTACATGAGCCCTGTAGCCTGTCTTTCCAAAATTGCCCTACTCTCTTGTCTGACGCCCTACACACTCCATTACATTACAGTATAATGTGTGTCGAGTGGAAGGACACAAAGTGAGAAAGTAGATCCGGTTTGGTACAGGTGAGTTGCGCCCTCTAGTGGCTGACTGAGGGTTTACTCTGCGCCACACTCGGACCCCCAAACAAGCTGCCTGTGGCTTTAGAAAAACGAAGGACCCCGCTCCCAGAAAGAACTACACCGCTGACGATGGACTTCACAGGAAATAGAGCAAAAAGTAAAAAAACAAAAAACAGAAGTAGTGATTCTAATAGGTTGTGTTCATGTGACATCACAGCTTCTAATCTGCCCGTAGTTTTGAAATCGAGATGGAGAACAGGTTAAAAGTCTTATATTAGAGCTCATGTGAACTTTTAGTCAGGCGATGGTGCTGTAACCTCATCAAAAACATCTGGAGTTGTGTTTTGTTTTATTCACACGTTTGAGTATCCTGCATTATTAGTCTACATCTCCACAGCTAAAAATGCTCTGTTCCACCTGATGATGTCATGTAGTGGTAGTTTTAAAGTTCTGTTTGAGAGAATAACTGTGTGAATGACATAAAACACAACTGCAATGGAAACAACATTACAACATAAGTTAGAAAATGGCGTAATATGGGCCCTTTAAAGGTATACTAGGAAACTTTTTAGCTGGGCTTGTCCACATGAAACAAAAACTGCCACTGTTTTGCCTAGAATGTTCTGCAATATGGCATTAAACCAGACCAAAGTACGGGCCAGAACTGTGGAGAGGCAACCCCGCTCACAGTGAGAATGCACGTTTTTCATACATTCCAGAAAAAAAATAACACTTCCACAGTGACAAGCAGATGGCATAACCCCATCAGAAAAGTTACCTAGTAAAGCTTTAACACAGTAGCTTCAGGTGATTGTTGTCAGCTAAAAGGACTTCAAGCCATACGATGAGTTCAAAGTATACTTTATTGTCAATTCATTATGTAAAAAACATTACACAAAGGACTGAAATTTCGTTCCACCAGGCTCCAGATGTGCAATTTGACAAAAAAAACTCACCCACGACGTAAAATGTACAAATGCATCAACAAAAAAAAGAGGTAAACGACATGCAGCATATTGAGGTAGAATAAGATGTTCAAAGTGCACTTTTGAATATGGCATTCAAAGATATAGTTTATAGACCCCTGTCCTCCATCTCATCCCATGTTGTGAACCATCGTACGGGTTCAGCTAATTGACGTCCGACTTCTCCTCTGCAGCCCCATGCTAGGCTAAAACTAGCTGCTGTCTTTGGTTTGACGGAATTTGATTTTAGCACATCTCAAAGAGTAAAATAGCAATATTAAGCCTCATTAACACATGCTGGTAATTTACAGGAAGGCTTATGTGTGAATAAAGTCAGAAATCTGTCAGTACCACTACTCAGTTTCCTTGGTTACTGGCATAGTTTCCTGGTTAAGAGATTAGTTTCCTGGTTAAGAGATTAGTTTCCTGGTTAAGAGATTAGTTTCCTGGTTAAGAGCTTAGTTTCCTGGTTAAGAGATTAGTTTCCTGGTTAAGAGATTAGTTTCCTGGTAAAGAGATTAGTTTCCTGGTAAAGAGATTAGTTTCCTGGTTAAGAGCTTAGTTTCCTGGTTAAGAGATTATTTTCCTGGTAAAGAGATTAGTTTCCTGGTTAAGAGCTTAGTTTCCTGGTTAAGAGATTATTTTCCTGGTAAAGAGATTAGTTTCCTGGTTAAGAGATTAGTTTCCTGGTTAAGAGATTAGTTTCCTGGTTAAGAGATTAGTTTCCTGGTTAAGAGCTTAGTTTCCTGGTTAAGAGATTAGTTTCCTGGTTAAGAGATTAGTTTCCTGGTTAAGAGATTAGTTTCCTGGTAAAGAGATTAGTTTCCTGGTAAAGAGATTAGTTTCCTGGTTAAGAGCTTAGTTTCCTGGTTAAGAGATTATTTTCCTGGTAAAGAGATTAGTTTCCTGGTTAAGAGCTTAGTTTCCTGGTTTAAGAGATTTTTCCTGGTAAAGAGATTAGTTTCCTGGTTAAGAGATTAGTTTCCTGGGTTAAGAGCTTGGTTTCCTGGTTTAAGAGATTAGTTTCCTGGTTAAAGAGATTAGTTTCCTGGTAAAGAGATTAGTTTCCTGGTTAAGAGATTAGTTTCCTGGTAAAGAGATTAGTTTCCTGGTAAAGAGATTAGTTTCCTGGTTAAGAGATTAGTTTCCTGGTTAAGAGCTTAGTTTCCTGGTTAAGAGATTAGTTTCCTGGTTAAGAGCTTAGTTTCCTGGTTAAGAGCTTAGTTTCCTGGTTAAGAGATTAGTTTCCTGGTTAAGAGCTTAGTTTCCTGGTTAAGAGATTAGTTTCCTGGTTAAGAGCTTGGTTTCCTGGTTAAGAGATTAGTTTCCTGGTTAAGAGATTAGTTTCCTGGTAAAGAGATTAGTTTCCTGGTTAAGAGATTAGTTTCCTGGTTAAGAGATTAGTTTCCTGGTTAAGAGATTAGTTTCCTGGTTAAGAGATTAGTTTCCTGGTTAAGAGATTATTTTCCTGGTAAAGAGATTAGTTTCCTGGTTAAGAGATTAGTTTCCTGGTTAAGAGCTTGGTTTCCTGGTTAAGAGATTAGTTTCCTGGTTAAGAGATTAGTTTCCTGGTTAAGAGATTAGTTTCCTGGTAAAGAGATTAGTTTCCTGGTTAAGAGATTAGTTTCCTGGTTAAGAGCTTAGTTTCCTGGTTAAGAGATTAGTTTCCTGGTTAAGAGATTAGTTTCCTGGTAAAGAGCTTAGTTTCCTGGTAAAGAGATTAGTTTCCTGGTTAAGAGATTATTTTCCTGGTTACGCTACATAATTTCGTTCCATTCAGTAGAAATGATGGTCATTGCTGAGTGTTGTGGCATTTTGTACTCGTCACTTTTCTGTGAATGGGACTTTATCTTGCTGATAATCCAGGGGTTGTTTGTGGATTATCTTTCCCGGGCTGCAGAGTTGGAACTTGGGCCGAGGACAGAGGGTCTAGTGAAATGTTGACTTTCACCTGCCTCCTGGGCTCCGGCTGTTATTCGAGACAAGACATGCCCAGAGCTCCGCAGACAATGCTTGTTTGGCAGAGGCAGCAGGTAGTTTCATGGCCTGTAGCAGCATCATCATCACTCAAAATAGACAAGTCTCACCCGGCAGCAGTCAAACTTTTGAATATTGCTCAGTTTCGAACAGGTTAGGTGCAATGATCTGAGTAAGAGGAGAAGGCCCTCCCTGAGTGGATTGTATGCTCCAAAACAGTAGCCAGCAAGTATCCCAAGAAAAGACAGGTGCTATTCAAATGACTTGAATTTGTGACCTTCATTTAAAAGTGAACGGTGTAACTTTTGTGGTTAATGGTCATCTCCTTTTCTCCATGGAGATGCTATTGCTTTTTCTGGAATGTTCAACAGTGCTGCCTGAAACTTGTCTGTCTCCATTTCTTTAGCAAGATCCAATGCAAGATACGACTTTATGCTCATATTGCAGAACATTCCAGGCAGAGCAATAACATTGAGCAGACTCCGTACCAGAAATGTTCAATTTTACACGGTACCGCTTTAAGGCAGACGAGTTAATTTTCCACTTGCTCTGAGTCCTGACTGAAAGGGGCGGTTCAAATGAGTTTTCTGCTCAGGGAGACTGGCTGGGTGCCTCCTTAGACGAGCGCAGTCACCCACCACAAACTTGGAGTAGAGTTGCTGCTCCTCGAAAGGCTCTAGGGAGGACTTAAGACATGCTAGGCACCTCTGCTTAGACTGTGCCCCCATAGACTGTATATATAAGCGGACATAGCTAACCTGCATGTTCCAAATAGAAGTGAGCATGGGTGTGAATTGGCTTCACTTAATCTGGCTCCAAAAAATATTCACTCCTCTCTTTGTAACTGCTGCTGTCAGGCTAGTCATTCTGAGCTTAAAATGCTCATTTTTAACCTGCTCTACACGATTCTGGGGTTTTTGTTTCACTATTTTGCAGCTAAATATGAACAACATTAACAGAGCAATTAAGTGCCTTCTTTCCCCAAGTTGGATTGCGCCTTGTTTGCCCCGTCAAACCAGCGTTGTGGGCGGGAAAAGACGAGTACCTTCAACAACTTCCCTCCTGACTGGCTCTTTGGTTGCCATGAAACGCGCACTCGGATTTCCAAATATGGCACTCAAAATTAGCTGCTAAAACTGCTAGCCTTGATTGACTTCATTTAGCTGGTGCTGAACAGTATGGCGTCCCTCAGCCCACTTCTATATGCAGGCTGTGCCCCCATCCTCTCACCTGGTGCCAGAAATGACTGAAACGCAGAGACATTCAAGTCATTTGGATAGTTGTAGGGGTTCCTTTTTGCAGTAGTTTAGAATTGTAAAACATGTCCAGTCTATCCCTGTGTCGGACCTGACCTCAGCATGGAGAAAGTGTGTGTGTGTGTGTGTGTGTGTGTGTGTGTGTGTGTGTGTGTGTGTGTGTGTGTGTGTGTGTGTGTGTGTGTTTGTGTGTGTGTGTGTGTGTTTGGACGGTTGGACATGACAGGAAGACGTCCTGGAGGGCATCAGGATTAGGAAAGGACAGGTCTGTATCCGGTGCATTTCATCAGTGTGGACGTGATGTGAGAGGTTGATCTACAGGAGTTACAATGAAACCAATTCAGAATAATCTTTTTTGAGTAGTTCTGACTAGATTTCCTTTTTACAATTATTTGAGCCAATTACTGCTATTACCAATATTAAAGGTTCTGTACCCGAATTTTTCCCATGTATTTGAGCAATCATCAGTAGAGATATACATCATATACGCAGCTCTTGAGGTTATAAAGCATGTTATTGTACGATAATCTGGAAGTGTGTGTTAGCATGATAGGTGTTGTCGTTGGTGGAACGTAACAAAGTAAAAGTAGTAGTATTTTTACTACTTTTACTTAGTTTTTCATGTGATACTCTGTACTTTTACTAAAGTAACAGAACTGAGTACTTCTTCCACCACTGGTTGTTGTTAGTTTTACCGTCATGGCACAGCTCTGGTCTGGTCTTTGAGAGTTGTGAAAAGTGCTTATAAACTCATTGTGGTGAATAATTACGATGTTCAGAATGCATAAGGTAAATGAGGAATAACTTTGGACCACAAACTGTTTGAAATGAACTAGTTTGTTTTTTCACATTTTTAAAACGGTAAAACTCAGGTACAGTCCCTTTAAAGTTTTAAATCCATAACAAATGTAAAGTTCCCAAACATAACTTTTCCCTTTTGTAAAAATAATAACTAAAATAATAATCAAACACATTCAATTCAATATGATGAGACTACTAAAAGGTGTAATGTGTTTTGTTTTTTTTTTTTGTTTTTTTGGAGGGTATGCCACCTGCTTGTGTCCACGATGTTATTATTCTCCTGAGAATGTTCCACAATATGTCATTAAACTGTCACTTAAACTTTATGGGGATAAAGCAAGCCAAGTTACAAGTCAAATCTTTTTTTTAGAGTCAACCTCGCTAAGAGTAAGAATGCATGTGTCTCAATGTGCTTTTGACCAATAAAAACACCTGGCAAATGGCAAATGCCTCACTGGGGAACATTCCAGGCAAAAGAATTAGATCTCCATGGAAATAAGCAGGGATACATACAATAGAAAAGTTATACGTGTTCAGGTTAAAGTCCTGACAGTAAAACAGGTTAAAGTCCTGTGTACAGGTTTGAAATTTTGGTTTGTATTGTTTTGATTTGTGTGATTTGAATGTCTTTCTTATTCTGTGAAGCTCTTTGAATTACCTTGTGTACGAATTGTGCTGTACAAATAAACTTGCCTTGCCTATAGTGTAACTTCAAAGGTCCTATATGACATAATACGGATTGTGGTGCACTTTAAACCACGTTATAATGCTGTTATCTCATCAAAAACATACCCCAAGTTGTCCTGTCTACATCTCCAAAACTCAACCTTGGCAATTCCAGCTCTGAAATGATCCAAATGATTCTAGTGAAGGTGTATGGAAGGTGTATGGAGTTTAAAAACACAGTGGAGCACACTTCCTGTGTTACCACATGACACATCAGAAGTTTTCTTTTTGAGAGAAGAACTCAGCCTAAATATGCAGGGTTTGTCTATAAACATGTGTGAATGAAACAAAACACAACTTCAGGTGTGTTTGTGATGAGGAAACAACATTAGCACATCAGAAAATACCTTTAAGTATAGTAGACCTTAAGGGTAACTGAATCCAAACTAGTCAAAACTACTCCAGAAAGCCTCTGAATCCAGCTCATGTCACCTCATGTTTGTGCAGGCTTCACTCTCCTCCGGTCCGCGACACTTGACTGTAAGGGTTCTCCAGGAGGTAGCGGTACTGTTTATAATGGTCCAGCATGTACCTGGGGGCGTACATGTGCTCCTTGGGGTCCACGGGGGGGGTACTCCGGCACTGACCCGTCGAACCAGCCTCCCGTGCGGATCAGCTGCCGGATGTAGTTCAGGTCACGCTTGTCCTCGTAGTCCCCCCAGCGAGGGAAGTCCCCGTTCTGCGCCGCCACCAACTTGAAGCGAATGCCTTCCGGAGTGAAACACCAGGAGCAGTGCCACCCGGCGAAGTGGACGGGGCTGCCCAAGGACCACTGCATCAGGATGTGGCCTGTGTCACTCTCGTACTTGCGGAAGCCGGGCATAGTGTAATAATTGTGGCGCCGTAGCTTGATGCCGTCACAGTGGTAGACGTCCTGGAGCATGCCCACCGTGCAGCCCGAGATCACGTCCAGAGAGCCAAACTGCTTCCAGAAGAATCCGTAGAGTGACTGCAAGACAAACATGTGACGATATTAGTGCAATATTGTCATAGACTGTAAAAAGAAGTGGGAGAGTGTGACATCACCCACGGCGAGAGTGTGACATCACCCACGGCGAGAGTGTGACATCACCCACGGCGAGAGTGTGACATCACCCACGGCGAGAGTGTGACATCACCCACGGCGAGAGTGTGACATCACCCACAATGAGAGTGTGACATCACCCACAATGAGAGTGTGACATCACCCACAATGAGAGTGTGACATCACCCACAATGAGAGTGTGACATCACCCACAATGAGAGTGTGACATCACCCACAATGAGAGTGTGACATCGCCCACAATGAGAGTGTGACATCGCCCACATGAGAGAGTGTGACATCACCCACAATGAGAGTGTGACATCGCCCACAATGAGAGTGTGACATCGCCCACAATGAGAGTGTGACATCACCCACAATGAGAGTGTGACATCACCCACAATGAGAGTGTGACATCACCCACAGTGAGAGTGTGACATCACCCACGGTGAGAGTGTGACATCACCCACGGCGAGAGTGTGACATCACCCACGGCGAGAGTGTGACATCACCCACGGCGAGAGTGTGACATCACCCACAATGAGAGTGTGACATCACCCACGGCGAGAGTGTGACATCACCCACGGCGAGAGAGTGTGACATCACCCACGGCGAGAGTGTGACATCACCCACGGCGAGAGTGTGACATCACCCACGGCGAGAGAGTGTGACATCACCCACAATGAGAGTGTGACATCACCCACGGAGAGAGTGTGACATCGCCCACAATGAGAGTGTGACATCACCCACAATGAGAGTGTGACATCACCCACAATGAGAGTGTGACATCACCCACAATGAGAGTGTGACATCGCCCACAATGAGAGTGTGACATCACCCACAATGAGAGTGTGACATCACCCACAATGAGAGTGTGACATCGCCCACAATGAGAGTGTGACATCACCCACAATGAGAGTGTGACATCACCCACAATGAGAGTGTGACATCACCCACAGTGAGAGTGTGACATCACCCACGGTGAGAGTGTGACATCACCCACGGCGAGAGTGTGACATCACCCACGGCGAGAGAGTGTGACATCACCCACGGCGAGAGTGTGACATCACCCACGGCGAGAGTGTGACATCACCCACAATGAGAGTGTGACATCACCCACGGCGAGAGTGTGACATCACCCACAATGAGAGTGTGACATCACCCACAATGAGAGTGTGACATCACCCACAATGAGAGTGTGACATCACCCCCACGGCGAGAGTGTGACATCACCCACGGCGAGAGAGTGTGACATCACCCACGGCGAGAGTGTGACATCACCCACAATGAGAGTGTGACATCACCCACAATGAGAGTGTGACATCACCCACAATGAGAGTGTGACATCACCCACAAGAGAGTGTGACATCGCCCACAATGAGAGTGTGACATCACCCACAATGAGAGTGTGACATCACCCACAATGAGAGTGTGACATCACCCACAATGAGAGTGTGACATCGCCCACAATGAGAGTGTGACATCGCCCACAATGAGAGTGTGACATCACCCACAATGAGAGTGTGACATCACCCACGGAGAGAGTGTGACATCGCCCACAATGAGAGTGTGACATCACCCACACAATGAGAGTGTGACATCACCCACAATGAGAGTGTGACATCACCCACAGTGAGAGTGTGACATCACCCACGGTGAGAGTGTGACATCACCCACGGTGAGAGTGTGACATCACCCACGGCGAGAGTGTGACATCACCCACGGCGAGAGTGTGACATCACCCACGGCGAGAGTGTGACATCACCCGGCGGCGAGAGTGTGACATCACCCCCACGGCGAGAGTGTGACATCACCCACGGCGAGAGTGTGACATCACCCACAATGAGAGTGTGACATCACCCACAATGAGAGTGTGACATCACCCACGGAGAGAGTGTGACATCGCCCACAATGAGAGTGTGACATCACCCACAATGAGAGTGTGACATCGCCCACAATGAGAGTGTGACATCACCCACGGTGAGAGTGTGACATCACCACGGTGAGAGTGTGACATCACCCACGGTGAGAGTGTGACATGACAGTTTTATTACCGTCTCATTTTGTGCTCTTAGTGGAGTCTTTGACTAGTGATCTAGTCAAGTGCTTAATCTCACTTTATGAAATCATCCTGTTTTCTAACAGATAAATACACAGTATTCACGAGTTACATAAGATCAACAAATGGGCTTTATAAATAAATATCAAATATGAATGTGTACCTTGCGCAAGTGAAGGGCGAAGGGCTCGGTCCAGCCGTCAAACAGTTTGAGGAAAAGTAAACCCTCTCGTGCTGGGATCTCATCTGCATCGTTGATGACAAAGACGTCATCCGGCCGCAGTCCGAGCACGCGAGACATGCCGTTCTGAGTCAAAAACGTGCGCAGGTAATCGTCTGTGATCCATCCATCCTGACGCCCACCGTCCGGGAAGTTGTCCAGGAACACGTACAGCAGCTTCTGACGCACGTAGTCGTATGTGCCATTGAGCAAACGCTGAAGAAATCTAACACACAGAGCGGCACAGTGTCAGCTCTCCACAGTCAGGCTAACTCATATGGGCTAAATATTACAGAGGTGTTTGAGGATCAAGGCCTAAACCAGGTCTAAACAAGCTCTAAACCAGATTTAGACCAAAACCAATCCAATGCTTGTTTGGAATTCACATTTGGAACTGGCCTCACCAAACATTAGTTCTCAGAAAGATTTCAGAGAAATTTAGTGACTGTGCTAGAGCAGAAAGGCCCACTTTAAAAACTCCACTCACATTTAAAGTTGGACTCTTCGCAGACCTTGGTACGTGTAGATTAGAAGGGTGTATGTGTGTAATGTAGTGTGTGTGTGCATACCCCAGGGGGCGCCTCTCTCCATATGCGGTGAAGTTGCACTCACACACGATGAACAGGTCCACGGCCTGGGACAGCTCGTGGAAGCGCGCATGCTGCAGGTCAAACTCATGGTTGATGTTGATGGCGTTAATGATCCTTCGTGGGACCTCTCGGGGGGTCAGGCGTTCCTTGGTGGGCAGGTTGGAGTGGTACACCACGGTGGGGACACCGCAGTAAGGTCCATGCCAGCCGGGGCGGCACACGCACTTGACCAGGCGCTTGCCCGGGGGCTGCCCTCTGGTTTTGGGTTCTGGCACATTGGACGACTGGACTTCCGCAAGCTTCCGCTGACCGACTCGAGTACTCTCCGCAGCATTATCGCCTATGGTGCCCCCTGTCCTCCCGGTTGACTCCTTTGGGGTGGCCACCTCAGTGCCCTGCATGAAGCACAGAGCCCCAGCTTTGGTGTGTGCAAAGTAGGCCGTGGGGTCATTTTGGAGCTGGTGCGGGCGCTTGTGCAGGTCCCCCATGGCCTCTACTGGGTCCCACAGGCCGTCTTTAGGAAATAACGAGCCACTTGGTCTGGGAGGTGTAGGAACTAGGTCGGCAGGTTTGTCCTCTGCTCTCTCCTTCACAAACAGAACAGTGCCACACATCAGATTTGCTGTTTAGAGTAAAAATATAGTTAATTTAGCCTATTATAGCATAACATCTTTTCCTCAGAGATGACCCTATTGCATGTTTTGAGTAGTAAGGGAAACCGGAAACCAAATTTAGGCATGTGGCGGACAACAAATTGTCATGAGCAAATCTGTGTCAAATATAGGCTACTGTAATCTATAACATAATAATTATTATAACGAGAAATGGAAAAAAAATAGACCAAGGGACGGATGGGTCCAGTACTTAATTATATCAATGGCACAATAATCCGCGTTTGGTATTGGGAGCTTACCTTTTTGGTGTCTCCACCCTGGCTGTCCTCAGGCTTCTCCCATGGGTGTGTGTGGTGCGGGCCCTGAGCTCCCGCAGGGCCCTGAGCTCCCGCAGGTGGTGCGGACCATGAGCTCCCACAGGGGCACATAGGGAAGGGCCTTGTAATAGTGAAGGAAGGAGATGACACACAGCCCCATGGTGCAGAGCAGGAAGACATGGTGCCGCTGCATCTTATCCTGAGCACAAGGGACACATGAGGCACTAGAGTCATATACTGAAAGCAGACCTATTGTGCTAGTGTCTGCTCTATAGTTAGAATCTATGACACCTATGGATCATTATGTCATAATTTGCACATTTAAATCGCAATATTCATCTAAAACGACTTAATAAAAGAAACAAGTCTGCTGATTTCTGTGTTAGAAATCTGTGGTGCCCAATGGGAGCTGACGACGCTGTAAACATCACAACAAAGAGCCGTGGAGTCATCAGCAGCTCCGATGGATAACTGCAGATCACACCATCACTACCCACGAGTATCACTGATTAAGAAAATAAAATTGGAGAATGAAGTAAGCACAGAGCCATGGGCGTGTACCAGTGGCAGTGAAAACGGGGATTGATCAGCAAAATGGTGTCCTGAAAATAAGTGATTAAAGATTGCTCAAATAATATCTCTCCAAATGCAACTTCAGGTGAGCTATGGCGCCAAAACTCCGCTCTAGCCTCTGGAAGTTATGAAAAGATATAAACTCATTGAGGTGAATAATTAGAATGTTCAGTATGCATAAGGGAAATGAGGAATCACTTTGGAGCACTGTGAATGAACTCGTTCTGTTTTTCACGTTTTTCAGACAGTAAAAGGTGCAGCTTTGAAGGAGTTTGTTTTTGACTTGCCATAGCACAAGTCCACCTGAATATTATTTTACGTTCTATTCAAGTTCATTTAATCAAGCTTGTCTGTCCTGTTCTAATCACACAGGGGCAGTGTTGTGAG
The DNA here is from genome assembly GCA_019594935.1 of Periophthalmus modestus. Classification (NCBI taxonomy): domain Eukaryota; kingdom Metazoa; phylum Chordata; class Actinopteri; order Gobiiformes; family Gobiidae; genus Periophthalmus; species Periophthalmus modestus. Next base: position 516,469 of record JAIEZT010000038.1, on the reverse strand, counting down.
CACTTTTCTTGGGACACATGGCAGTCCACAGATTGTTCATGAAAAGACAGCACGGACTCACCAAATATACAAAAAATAGACTCTAGGTGTTTTGATCAATGTTATAATGTTGTTTCCTCGTCACAAACACACCTGGGGCTGTGTTTTGTTTCATTCACGTATGTTTAACACACACACCGGCAGATTTAGGCTCTTCTTCCAAACTGAAAACACTCTGTTCCACCTTGTTATGCCATGTAGTAATACAAGAAGTGCTCCACTGTGTTTTTAAACTCCACACACCTTCACTAGAATCATTTGGATGATTTCGGGCCTGTATTTGCAAATCTCGACTGAACTAAAGGTAAAAGGAGATGTTCACTAGAGAACTACCACTTGATGACATCACAAGGTGGAACAGAGCATTTTGAGCTTTGGAGATGTTACAGACTAAAAATAAAGGGTTAATCTAACATGTGTGAGTGAAACAAAACACAACTCCAGGTCTGGTTTTGTCGAGGGAACAGCTTTATAACATGACTAAAAGTTCTATAGAGGCTATTTTGTGTAATACAGGACCTTTAAAGTGATAGGAGCCTATAAATAAACCTGTTGATCTATCTCTATGGAGAATGTTTCAAAGTATGGCTTTCTATTTCAATGGAATCATACGATTGACATTCCACCTCCAGAAAGTCAGGTCATAGTGTGGAATATTATAGCCAAAGGAACAACATTTCCATGGAAACAAGCAGGAGCAGGTCTGTGGAGGTGCAAGCTCACTCACAGTAAGGATACATGTTTTTCAGTGCAATAAAAACACCCATAAAAAAAAGTAAAAAAATCTTTAAATAAAATCCTCCAGTTATAATGTACATATCAGGTCCTATTCCTGCTGCAATTAGACTCCTGAATTCTGAAGAGTTTTTAAAAGCTTCCAGTTCGCTGTTTATTCCCTGGGAAGGGATGTGTGGCGGTTTACCCAGCATCAGCCAACAGTATTTCAGTTACTCACTTTCACTTTTTGTTGAAAATGTAACTCCTAAACAAGACCATGAACTTTCTTGAGTTGAGGCAGTGCCTCACCTGTCATCACAGAGAAAAAATAAATGAAAGCGTTATATTTATCCAATGATTTGTACTATAAAGTTATTAGGCCCGAGCCCCTACAGGGCGTAGGGCCTATTGCTTCCAACAGTTAGCAACGATGAGTGCCTGGGCGAAGGTTTGAACGGCGCATTTAAGTCGGGCGGGAACAGCACATCGAACGGTGCATGTGGTGAATTGGGAGACGGTCTATGTGTCACAAAAGTTACCGAGCGAACTGACCAGCAGGACGTAAACTACCACCAGGACGTAAACTACCACCAGGACGTAAACTACCACCAGGACGTAAACTACCACCAGGACGTAAACTACCACCAGGACGTAAACTACGGCAGGAGAGGCACGTGAGCTAAAGACAGCTTCAGGTAAACAAGTTTTTTTTCACGAGACCAGAGAAAAAAATCACAAAAAGCAACAGAGATTTATTTAAAAATATGTAAGTTGATTTTTCTTTAACATTACATAATTGATAACTTTTTGAAACATGGTGCAAAATAGTTAGTTTTGTTAAAAAGGTTTGTCAGTGGCCTGTGAAAATGGGAAACGATGAGATGAAGTGATCACCTGAAAATTTAACAAGTACTGACATTTATAAAGTTAAAGTGCTGAATAATCCAAGATGGCCGCCGGGGTGCAGCCACACGGTTCAGCAGGTGCTGTGAGTTTGCCCAAAAAGACACAAAAAAAACATCAAAAGACCTCGGATTGCGCCATCAACTTGTCTGTTCTCTGCATTTATATGCTTCTATCTTCTCCTAAGTTTGACATGTCCAAGGAAAATGGAAAATTGTACTCTATATCCAGCTAAGAGGAGCCAACTTCTTTTGTTCACAAGACTTTTGGATTATGGCAATGCAAGATTTCCCCCAGGTAAAAATGAACAATCGAGACATCATCTCTGTGCATGATTAATTTAGTGATCCTGCTCATGTTGGCTGGTGATATTGAAGTTAATCCTGGGCCTCGTTTGCCTCACACAAATCACCTGGTTGGGGCACAACAGCAGCAGCTCACCTGGCTAACACTACAGCAAGTAAGTGAGCCACTATTGTCACCTTGGCAACACTTTAAACCTTGTAGTTTAGCTACACTATGCTTTTGGTCTGGATTACACCTGCCAGGCCCACCACCTCCTCTGCCTGGATTACACCTGTCAGGTTTACCACCTCCACTACCTGGATTACACCTGCCAGGCCCACCACACCTTTGCCTGGTACACCTGGACTGCACCTATGCTGTCTGGACTGCACCACCACCTCCACTGCCTGCCTGGCCTAGTGCCTCGACTTGGGGATGTGGCCTTGGCCTCTCAAGCGCTGGCAACTCACACCAGGGGTAAGAGGCGAGGTCAATCGGAAAGTAGTTCAGGGAGGGCAGCTATAAAACAGAAACAAATCAGACTGTTTCAAACAGTAAACCATGCAAAGATACTTTGGGAGCCCTCAGTTAAAGGGCATTCTTGGTGACCATTTGAATATTAGGAGTGTTGTGTCAAAGACTGAGCAACTGGAACATCTGTTAACAGACTCCAATTTGGATTATCTCTGTCTGTCAGAGACTTGGCTAAAGTCATCAACTCCACAAAGTGCTTTTCATGTTGAGGGTTACAATGTCTTCAGATGTGACAGAAAACAGGGAAAAGGTGGTGGTGTAATGATATATGTGAAAGAGAAATTTAACTGTACAAAAATTGAAAATCTTAGTGATTCTTTAGAATGTGTGGGGATAACTATCAGGCTTTCACCGGAAATGTCGTTTGTGGTTATTGTGCTTTACAGACCTTCAACAAAGGACATTTTCTTTGTCCATCTAGCGGAGATACTTAAAAAGTGCAATAATAAGGAAACTATTTTGCTAGGGGATTTTAATATCAATTGGCTCGACAAAAACAGCAGCAAAAAGCTAAAACAAATAACAGCAAAGTTTCATATGGTACAAATGATGAAGAAGGCAACTCGCATAAGTAAATCTTCAGAAACAATGATTGATCTAATAATCACAAATAAAGAAGAGCAGATTCCAAAAACATATTTAATTACAGGTCTCTCCAACCACAACCTTACTTTGTTAATTAGGAAATTATCAAAAACAAGATATAACAATTCAAGTTGTAGGAATTTAAATACAGTGACTTCAAGTATTGCAAAAAGAGACTTAGAATTATTTCATAATGAAATTCAACAAATTCAATGGGATCAAATAACTTGTGGTAAAAATTGTCATGATGCAAATAATGATTTTATGAAATCCTTTAGTGACCTTATACATAAATATACGAAAGAATTACCTCGGAAAACTAGTATTAAATCATCTCTACCCTGGATTAATGAGACAGTGTGGAGCTTAATGAAACTGAGAGATGCAGCTCTCAAAAAACACCTGAAAACAGGTTTTCTGACAGATACATTACAATGTAAAGGCTCAGAAATAAAGTAACATCCCTGTTAAGGAAGAACAAGGCAAATTTTTACTTGAACTTAATAGAACAGGCAAAAGAAAATACTAAAAGGCTTTGGCAAACCATTAATAAAGTTACTGCCCGGGAAAATAAAAGTAGTCAAAAACTAGAACTTTTTATTGATGGAAATCTTGAAACTGATGCTATAATGGCAGCTAATCATTTTAACAATTATTTTATAGAATCAGTTAAAGACTTTGAAATTCAAAACAAAGATTTTAAGAATTTTGTAAAAGCCACTGATTCGTTTATTGCAGATGACCAGAACATGCTAAACTTTGAACTGACTAATGAATTTGAAATAAACAAAATATTAGAGGCATTCACAAACTCTAAAAGTGAGGATAGTTGGGGAATGGACAATACACTCCTGAAAAGTCACAAAGAAATGTTTGTAACTTCTATTACATACATAACAAACTAATCCATCGAGGAGAGCACATTTCCCACTGCTTTTAAAACTGCAGTAATCACTCCAGTGTTTAAAGCGGGAAAAGCAGGATTATGCAATTACAGGCCAATTAGCAAACTTCCTGTGGTCTCAAAAGTTGTGGAGAGAGTAATTGCTGAACAATTAAAAGAACCTCTCCAGAAATAATCTGCTATACCCCATGCAATTTGGATATAGAAAAACACCACTCCACCGAAACTGCATGCTGCTTTCTCATAGAGACAGTAAGGCGAAGCTGGGACGAGGGCGGAGTTGTGTGGGTGCCGTATTTTTGGACCTAAGTAAAGATTTTGACACGGTCGACCACTCAGTGTCACTGAGGAAGCTCACTCATTACAACCTGTCTCACACTGCAGTGGATAGAATCATACCTGAAAGATCGAGTTCAGTGTGTACGCATCAACTCAAAGCTATCAACATCGAAGGCCAATGATATGGGTGTCCCACAAGGCTCTGTCCTTGGGCCATTGCTTTTTACAATTTATATAAACGATCTCCCTTCAGTCTGTGGTGATGTGGACGTACAAATGTATGCGGACGATACCGTGTGTTGTTATGTACATGGGAGCGAAGCGACCAGTGTGGCAAAAAAACTAATGTTATGGAAAACATCTCACACTGGTACAATCTGCTTCTCTCACTTTGAACACGAACAAAACGGTGGCAATGTATTTTACGAAGACACAAAAACAGAAGTCTTCCTTTCCATGTATTTACATAAATAAGAGCCAAATCAAAACAACAGTAGAAGAATTCAAATATTTAGGAGTTGTTTTGGATCCAATTTTTAGTTTTAAAAAGCATGTTAAAAAGTTTTAATACTTTAAAATATAGTCTGTCCGTGTTCAGACACATTCGAAACAAATTTACAAATGATGCTGCAAAAGTGAATCTAGATGCTATGATTATTTCACATATTAATTATTGTTTATCCTGTTGGTCTCAAGCCTGTGAGACACGACAGAACCTTTAAAGTCCTGATATAATCCAGCTGTTAAGATACTGGACAAAAAGCCACTGCGTTATCATCACTGTCCAATATTTGCGCAACATAACATGTTAAATTTTGACAATTGAATTATTTATTCAAATGTGCGATTAGTTTTTAAAATCTTAAATCGCACAGCGCCTCCTCCAATGAAAAAGTTTGTGCAGCTCTGAACAAACAGGACGTCCAGGTCCAAGTCACATGATGCAGAACCAAACGGAGCTCGGCCTTCGCACAGACAGACTTTTCTTACAAAGCATCAAAGAACGAAACAAACTGCCACAAAGTCTGAAACTTTCCTCTGGCATGAAAAACTTTTCATTTAATGTTAAGAAATTATTATTAGAGGCTCAGCAGTGTCAGCGTTAAGAATGGTGGTTGATTTAATATAGTTTTAGTGAGATTTTATTGTTAAATTTTATTGTGTATTTATTGTGTAATAATCTATCTTTAGTGTCTGAGTGTGTATTGATTATGTTTTATATTGTATTTTATATTGTATTTCTCACCTGCTCAGGGACAGATGGGACGTAGCGTCAGCTTTAATCTGGTGTAAAGCATCTTTAATGTTTTTTACACATTGTCCCTGTCAAATAAACTACTAAATAAAAATAAATAAAATAAATACTGATATCTGTTTCCCACCTTGCTCATTGTTGATTGTGAGAAATCATGAACGTGATCAGTGTTTTCAGAGATGATTATTATTAATTATTAATAATAATGTGTAACTAAGAGCAAACTGAGCATATTTGTCATTTCAGAAGAATCAAACTGTTCTTCGTATGATTCAGTCCACATGAAGAAGCCCTCGGTTTGAGAAAGGCTGGTGACCCCTGATCTACACTATATACACTATATATACTATATATACTATATACACTATATATACTATATACACTATATACACTATATATACTATATATACTATATACACTATATACACTATATATACTATATATACTATATATACTATATATACTATATACACTATATACACTATATACACTATATATACTATATATACTATATACACTATATACACTATATATACTATATATACTATATACACTATATACACTATATATACTATATATACTATATACACTATATATACACTATATATACTATACTATACTATATACACTATATACACTATATATACACTATATATACTATATACACTATATATATACTATATATACTATATACACTATATACACTATATATACTATATATACTATATACACTATATATACTATATACACTATATACACTATATATACTATATACACTATATACACTATATATACTATATATACTATATATACTATATACACTATATATACTATATATACTATATATACTATATACACTATATACACTATATATACTATATACTATATACACTATATACACTATATATACTATATATACTATATATACTATAAACACTATATACACTATATATACTATATATACTATATACACTATACACACTATACACACTATATATACTATATATACTATATACACTATATACACTATATATACTATATATACTATATACACTATATATACTATATATATACTATATACACTATATACACTATATACACTATATATACTATATATACTATATACACTATATACACTATATATACTATATATACTATATACACTATGTATACTATATACACTATATATACTATATATACTATATATACTATATACACTATATATACTATATATACACTATATACTATATACACTATATACACTATATATACACTATATATATATATATACTATATACACTATATACACTATATACTATATATACTATATATATACTATATACACTATATACACTATATACACTATATATACTATATACACTATATACACTATATATACTATATATACTATATACACTATATACACTATATATACTATATATACTATATATACTATATACACTATAATACTACTATATATACTATACACACTATATACAACTATATACACTATATATACTATATATACTATACACACTATATACAACTATATATACTATATATACTATACACACACTATATACAACTATACACACTATATACACTATATACACTATACTATACTATATACACTATATATACTATATATACTATATATACTATACACACTATATACAACTATAAATACTATATATACTATACACACTATATATACTATATATACTATACACACTATATACAACTATACACACTATATACACTATATACACTATATATACTATATACACTATATATACTATATATACTATACACACTATATACACAACTAGATATACTATATATACTATACACACTATATATACTATATATACTATACACACTATATACAACTATACACACTATATACACTATATACACTATATATACTATATACACTATATATACTATACACACTATATACAACTATATACACTATATATACACTATATATATTATATATACTATATATACTATACACACTATATACAACTATATATACTATACACACTATACGCACTATATACAACTATATACACTATATACAACTATACACACTATATACAACTATATACAACTATATATACTATATACACTATATACAACTATATACAACTATATACAACTATATATACTATATATACTATACACACTATATACACTATATATACTATATACACTATATACACTATATACACTATATATACTATATATACTATACACACTATATACTAAACACAATGTTACAGTGCATTATTCAAATAATTAAATACAGAAAATGAGGTATTAACAGCTAAAAAGGGCCCCCAGTTACTGCACATGAAGGAAAATACTGCTTTTATAACAAAATATAAAGAATAAAAAACACATGATAGAAATAATAAAGTCATACCTTGTTTCCCACAGTTACAGAGGCAGATGAATTGTGTCATTAACAGGAGGAAATGTGGATGTTTTAAATGTTCTTCCTCGTGTCTGAGCTGGTTGAACCTGATGGGAGGTTTCAGAATCTGGACCAGTTCTGTGAGTTTGTGACGTTGGTCAAATGGGAGAGTCTCATGAAATCTGCACTTTTCAGCTCTGTCTCATATACTGCCCTTGTGCCTTCGGGCAAGACACTTTAACCAGTGTGTGTGAATTAGAGCTGTTTTTTAGTCATTTAGTTTGATTAATTGGTCAATTGTTTCCATTAGTTTGTTTATTAAATATTTGATTTGTAAGGATTAAGTAAATCTCACCTGTGCCTTGTTAATTTAATATTCTCCAGGTAAATTTCTGCGGTGGCATTGTTGGATATTTATTATGAAATGATTTAAAGTGAAAACTGAATCAAGGTTCTACTCCACCATTCCTGCCACATATTGTAAAAGTGTGTCGTCTCTCTCTGTAGCTGCTGTTGTCGGAGTCATCACTTTGGTGGTCTTTGGTTTACACACACTGCACACGTCTGGTTCTTGGTGCAGTATCTCCACAGGTGTCACTCCAGTGTCTGATGGTACAGTGTGTTTGCTCTTTGTGTCAGAGGCTCATGTGTGATTAGAAAAACCCTTGTGCGTCATGTTAGCTCAGTTTAGCTGCTTATAGAAGCTGTAAAAGTAGCATCAGTAGAATCTGGAGCATCACATTTGTGGGGTCGATTAAACGCTTAAAATGGCCAGAAAAAGGAAACTTTCATGTGAAACTCGTCTGTTCTTGTTCTTAGAAATGAAGACTATTCCATATGAGAAATTGCCAAGAAACTGAAGATTTCCTACAATGGTGTGAACTACTCCCTCAGAGAACAGCACAAACAGGCTCTGACCAGAGGAGAAGGAGAAGTGTGAGGCCCCTGCACAACTGAGCAAGAAGATAAGAACATTAGAGTCTCTAGTTTGAGAAATAGACCCAGCTTCATTAAATAGAACCTGCACAACACCAGTGTGAACATCTACAGTGAAGAGGCGACTCCGGGACCTTCATCCTACAACAGGACAACGACCCAAAGCAAACCTCCAAACTGTGCAGGACTCATTAGAGAAGAAGCAGGAGGCTGGTTCTCTCTGTGATGGAGAGTCCAGTCACCAGATCTAAACCCCACTGAGATGTCGTGGGAGCAGCTGGACGTGTGGTACAAAGAAGTGACCATCCAGACAATCCAACCTGTGGGACGAGCTTCTAGACGTGTGGGTGAAATTTTCCCACATCAACAACAAATGAACAGCCAGAGGCCAAAGGTCTGAAATGATGTAACTGCTGCAAAATGAGGATTCTTTGACTAAAGCAAAGTTTGAAGGAAAAAAAATATATATATTTCAAATAAATATCATTATTTCTAACCTTGTCAATGTCTTGACTATATTTTCTATTCATTTTACAAATCATGTGGTAAATAAAAGTGTGACTTTTCATATATAATATATATATCTATATATATATATATATATATATTTATATATATATATATATATATATATATATATATAATATATATATATATATATATATATATATATATATATATATGTATATATATATATATATATATATATATATATATATATATATATATATATATATATATATATATATATATATATATATATATATATATATATATATACATAAATCATTCTTACAACGATTTGTCCAGCTGACAGATTTAAACTTTGTCTTTTGCCAGAAGCCAGACAAATAAACCGTGTGTTTTCAACAGCCCCGGTGTAAGTGTCTCTCAGGGCAACACCAGAGCAGACCCACCAAGGCTGACAGCCAAAGTGTCACATAAAAGTGATAATAAAATCATTTGAATCGTTCTTCACGTCTCATCTTTAACTCAGGGTCTTACCTGTGTCTTTTACACTGTAAATTTGATTGTGACCCTTTGGGCCTTACACCCCCCCAAACACACCCTCGGTGGACAAGCGTTTTGCCACACAAACAGAAAAAAAAAACTGACAAACTGGGTGAGATTTTTTTTCTTTCGAGAGCGAGAAAGGTCTGCGCTGCAAAACATGTTGTGAAGCCAAAGTAGCAAGCGAGAATGGAAGCTGGATTACCTCAAACGTCACATTAAGAGCAAAAGTTATTTTAATGCAATTCAAATTATACAAAGACGCAAAAAGGGGATGGGGATCTGTACATTATTGGAGGAGAGCGCCAAAGAGAGAAGAGGGTCGAGCTGTCACTCGTGAAGCAATAAACCCTGAGCAAGTGAAAGTTCTCATCCACAATATTCTTCTACCCATCAAAGTGAAGGCATCAGCGCTGTCGGCTCGACACATTCACATCACATGGCAAAATATGTGAGTATACACAAAGCAGGCAAAGCAAAAATGATGCTTTTGAATTTGTAAATTCAATCAATGAGATGCAGAATGAGATTATGTGCAGAATTAAAACTGCACCTTGGCACATCCTGACAGTAGATGAGTCACAGACACAGTGCACAAAGTGCTTGTCATGTGTATTAAATACAGGGAGGAAAATAAGTATAAAACTGTGTTTGGAGGCATCGTCCAGCTGCACTGCTCAGGATATTGTGCAGGCAAAAACTCACTTTTACTCCTAGCATGAACTGGACATGCAGAGAAGGTGATGCTGACCTCTGATGGTAGAAAAGCACAACGGTGACGGAAAATACCACATCTGACTGATCACAGAAGGTAAAGGTGCTTCTCTGATGTTTTAAATTCCTCTACAGGATCTCCTCAGGGTTGTGTGCTTTCGCCACTTTTATATATTTTGTACACTAATGACTGCCGCAGTAATTATGCAGATCGACATATATTGAAATTTGCAGACGACTGTGTCGTCATCAGTCTTTTACTCGGCGATGAAAAGGACCACGGCCCAGTTGTTGAGGACATGGTTCAGTGGTGTGACGACTCTTTTTTAAAACTAAATGTCAGTAAGACTAAAGATATGTTTATTGACTTTAGCAGACAGGTCACAACTCCCAGAGCGACTGTTATCAAAGGTCAAGAGGAGCTAGTGGAAAATGATAAATACCTGGGAACCTTGATTGACACAAACTGAACTTTAATGACACACAGACGCTGTGCAGAGGTCAGCAGCATCTGCCTCAGAAAACTTTTATATTTCCACGTGGACAGGACTTTGATGACTTTGTTTTATAAATCTTGTGTTGAGTCTGTTTTAACTTTTTCTATGCTGTGTTGGTTTGGGAATCTTAATATTAAAGCAACAAAATCACTCAGTAGAATCGTACATTTGAGTGAGAAAATGTTGGGGCCCAGCAGACGTCTCTGTCTGAGCTTTTCTCCAGACGGTGAAAAGCTCTGAGTATCTTGTCTGATGATGCTCATCCTCTTCAGGATGAGTTTAGTTTTCTTCCCTCTGGTTCTAGGCTCAGGTTAACTACAGTGAGGAGTAATAGATATAAAAACTCTTTTATTCCTGCTCCCATTCTGCTTTTAAACACTGCTCAGGGTAGAAATACATTTGAATCTCACTTCCCGCTGTGTATTTTTCCTGCTCTGTGGATGGACAAATATGTTCTGTTTTTATGTCCTTTTAATGTTTTTATGTGTTTGTCTTTTTGTATCTCTCTTTGCTGCAAAACTAATTGCCCCATGGGAGACACAAATAAAGTGAAGTTGAAGTTGAAGACTGTGGCCACAGAGAGGACGGGGCACTGATAATGTGTAGAAGGATGAACCTTTGATGCGTGATGTGGAAACTCTTCTTAGAACGGTGTATTCCACTGTCTCTAGATCCACTGTAAAGGGGAAAATTGGACGAGGTACCGATGCTTCTCATTGAGGATACACTGTCATTCAGGCGTCTGAATGAAGTGAAGTGGCTGTCGCGACACTGAGCTGTCCATGCTGCTCTGAGGAGCTACACTCTGCTAGAAGAATACTGCAAGAAAGAATCCAGTGATAACAGAGATCCAGAGGCAAATTACTGCTACAAAAAGCTGATTGATTCAAAATTCAAGGTTACTCTCACTGCTCTGGGAGATGTTTTGGTTGAGCTGGCTCAGCTCTGTCCTGCTCTCCAGAGACTCAACCTGACGGTGAAGAAGGGCACTGCTCTGCAAGAGCAAAGATTGAGAAGTTATGTTCCCAATACCTGAGCGATGAGAAGAACATTCAGTGGAGTGATCATGTCAAAGAGGCAACGAGGACCTCTTCAGCTGATGGCAGAAATACTCGTGAGATTATATGTTTTATTCATAAACTCTGTGATTTCTTGGATGCTCGTTTTCCACAGGATTAATTAAAGGAGTTTTCTGCATTTGAGCTCAGACATTTGTTTTGAATATGGTTCAGCAGACATTTCAACACTGGTAAAAAAGTACGGATTCATTCTCCAACACGGCCCTTCTGTGGAGGCCGTTACAGTGAGTTTGTTGAATTCAAGAACATAATGAGGCAAAACCTTTAACAAGGGTCGATCTGCACATTCTCAGATACGGGGGCAGCCACACTTAAATGTGAGGAGCTAAAGCTGCGACTTTTCAAGCATCCAGTACAGACTTTAAAAAAGGCTTCAACTTGATGAATTGCATCAAAACAGCATTCAGAAATCATCTTGAAGTAAAACAATCGGATCAGCTGATGCGCATAAAGACAAAGCTAGAAACAGGCGGGGCCATCAACCTGGAAAAGGCGAACAACTACTGCAGAAGTGAGAAGGACAGAAGGGACAAATAAGGTGACATTTAAATTCTGTTTGTGATTCTAGTGTCGATCCTGTTGTGGAATTTCTAATAGTAAAAACCTTTAAAAATATAAAATCAATAGAGAAGTTGTCTTGAATCAAAAAGTCTGGTTTATTGAATCAATTGTGCACAATTGTGACAGAGCTGTTGTCCCTAAAGTGTCGTCTCTCCCTCCTCGACCAAACACACAATGTATTTACACCATCAAAACATCATGAGTTTAGTCTAACTGTGGATGAACAAAGAGTCACACCAGAACATAACAGCAGACAGTGTGAAGGTTAGGGCAAGAAGACATAAGGATTTAAAATAAAGAACGCCATAACAATCCCCCCTTTTGATTATAATAAATCATATTTATTTTTAATCAACTCAGTTTAAATCTTTATTTAAAGTAGCGTCCAGGCGTACCCCTTGTTGCTCGGGAGCGGCGGTGCAGCCCTCGCCAGGGTCACACGACACTGGGATGGACCCACCCAGCGCTGCGAGTGCCAGTGTCTGACCAGAGTCTCCCACATGAATATTATACAGTACAGCCTCCGCTTTAACCTGCACAGAAATAGAAGACAAAGGTGCATTAACTTCTTATAAGGTCCTATGTGGACGTTCCCTTGGAGGTGGACCCAGGCCAAGATTTGGACGTCTTGCGAACAATATTTGAAAAGGACTCATGCTGTAGCGAGTCCTCACCCTCCACGTACATGAGAGCGAGAGGGAGAGTCCTGTGTCTTCACAGATTTTGGCACGTTTGTGTTTCAGTGTCATTTTCCCTTTCTGCCATACCCGCTGCTTCAGGGTGATAAGAAGTGTATTTGCAGAGATCAACACCTAAAAATCGGCCCAACTGCAGATAGATCTAAGTCAGGGGTCACTGAAGAAGAGACTTGGACGAGCAGGAAACGTCTTCACTACGATTTGTCCAGTGACAGATTTAAACTTCGTCTTTTGCTCTGGATCAGACCTGGACGACTGAGAGTTTACACAGACAGTCTTAAACAACTTTCACACGTGTGACAGCTCCGACACGAGGAGAATCATGTGAGGTTTTAAATCCGAGGGCAAAGACTTAAGAGACGAGACCACAGCCCTCTCACCCTGCTGTTTCCTGTCGACGACTCACTCTGAGACTCTACGATACAAGTCCAAACTGTGTTATTATTATTATCATTAGTGAAATGTTTTGCAGTGGTTCAGATAAATGTGTTTAATCCACAGAAGACTGGACATAAACAGGAAGTAGAGTCGCTGTCGCTGATCTGCTCCAGCCTCATCCTCATCCTCACTGTGTGGATTTATTAAACACAAAAACTACTATTTATGCAGAAAAAAAGTACATGGAAACAATTATCCTCATCACAAACTCCTGCTCCTTCATCATCCAGCTGCTCTCAGAGACTCTCAGCATAAATCATCACTTTGGGGGCCTCTTTTCTCTGTGCTGTGACACATCAGCCTCCTTCACTTTTCACTGTCATATTTCTGACTAAAACGATGGTGTGTGTGGCTCACGCTGACCTCAAAAGAAAAACAGCTCAGAGAGGGAAGTCACTTTAAACCTGTGACAAACATAAATACTGATGAATAAGTCACACGAGGCTCAGTGGCTCCCCCTGCAGTCTCCCACAGGCCACTGCGAGAGGAAGACGGGCTCACAAACACACACCAGCCGAGTTTTTACTACACAGGATTTACAAATCACACTGACTCAGTTATATAAATCATATCTGGACAATAAAATACTTTTGAATTCACCCTGGTGGAAATGGAGTAAATATTTGGAGAGACACATGCACCAATCACTACGTTTTACACAAATAAAAATAAAATAAAACACACCTGTGACTGATGAATAAGTCTTCACTGTGGCTCCTGTAACACAAGAACAGAAGTGTGAGACGGAAAAAAACATTTACAATCCAAATGAAACTTACAAAACTTAGAATTAGTGCCTCAAAATACTTTCATTACTCGTGAAAACATCGTCTGATCCACATGTGCTTGTGTTTATGCTCACAGTAAATCATGTTGAATAAATTATTTCAACCACATCAGAACTTTCCCTTTAAACCAGGAGTGTCCAAACTACGGCCCAGGGGCCAAATCCAGCCCTTAGACTAGTTTTTATCGGCCCTCAGGCTCCTGCTGAACCGGCCCAAGTGATTATAATCAGAACTTTAAACAGCAAATTCAACTATTTCTACAATAACCTCAAACATCACAGTGACACAGACTAAAATCAATGTGTTTCAGTTTTATTAACACAGAGACTCTGTCAGATCTGAGTTTAAAGCTGCACTGATCACCGTCTGTGGCTCCGCTTCAAATATGTTTCAGATGTGGCTCCATAAAAAAGTTTGGGCCCCTCTGATCTACAGCCTCCAACATGTGACCGACAGGAAGTGAAACTACCAAAATAAAACACGGGAGCAATGTGCACTTCTGTTTTTTCAAAATAAAGTGTCAAAATGATCAAATTCAAACATAACACACAAACAGGACATAGTAATAAATGCATTTTAACTCGTTACACTCAAAATGTATAAATCATGAGTCATTCATTTTGTCTTTTTACAAATAAATACAGAAAAATATAAAATGTGCTGCCGCCTCACTTCTCTTTTCTGCTGTTGTCCCAAATAAATATATAAATCTTATTGTCCCAACAAATATAGTGAATCTCACACTATAATCATTATCACAATAAAACATAGTTATCCAGTATGGATTTTTTTTTAATACATAAAACTTACATTTTATTGTATTTTATCATAAATATACCGAAAGTTTGAGAAGAAAGGTTTATCTAAAATATTATGGTTATAATTTTCATTAAAGAAAAACTTTTGCATGTTTTATTTCCGTTTTAAATTGCTTGGATTAAATCGGTGTCCAGGTCTGAGCAACAGTAAAAGAAAAAGTCAACAAATTTAAAGATTTCATTGACAGATTTGATTGTTTTTTTTTACTATATTTGGATTATACTTACACAACCTCGAGATATCTGAGATTTACTGCACTAAAAATAAAAGTAAAAACCCACAGCAAACAACGAGCATAGATGAAAACAGAATAACTTCTCACCTTGTTGCTTTTATTGCGGTAAAATGTGTAAAATCAAACATTGTAACGAAAAAGAATAAAGTATTGGCAGCGGTGGGATTCGAACCCACGCCATCGAAATGACTGGAGCCTAAATCCAGCGCCTTAGACCACTCGGCCACGCTACCACATAGAGACACAGCGCGGCACATCCGGGTTATAAACGGCACATCCGGGCTCTGGGAATCGGTTATTTTACTTTGTTTAAAACTGGTTAAACTTGAGCTGGCATAAAATATTACTCTTTATTTCACATTACAGGTCAAAGTTCACCAAACCTGACTAATTTTATGTAAAAAATTGTTATGAAAAACAAAAAAAACGCGTGTAAAGTTGTATTTTTCCTGTACTGCAGCACAAGTCGCTCAGGAAAAACACAGATAAATAAATTCACTAAAAATGACGGATAAACATATAATTTGGATGAACTGTGCCTCCAAAATTAAAAACTGCCAAACACAATGAGATTCTGACCTGTCTATATACAAAGTACATCAGTGCCCTCTAGTGGTAATGAATAAAAACACATTTAGCCTAAACGATCCGAATCTTTTGGATCCGTTCACTTCAAAGAGCCGTTCTTTTATTATTTATTTAAAAATGAGAGAAGCTAATGTGAGACTCATTTTATCTACAAACTGATCACAGAGAGGAAAAACCAAGGCTGAGATTTGTTAAAAATGGTTAAACTGTATTTATGATTTTTATGTATTTATATATTTATGTATTTATTTTTTTATTTTTTTTTATTTATGCTCAAAGCTCTCACTCATCGCCTGCTTTTTTTCCTCAATGTTTTTTTTTTTTTTTATGATGGTGATTATTTATGTTTTGATTTGTTTTATTGTGATTTGAATCTCTTACTTATTCTGTAAAACACTTTGAATTACTTTGTGAACCAATTGCGCTGCACAAACTTACTTACTTGCCTTGTATTGCTTACTTACATTACATTACATTATTTTGTTTAATGTAAAATGGAAGACGAAATTGCAATTCCATTTCAAACATGATATTTATTTATTTATTTATTTATTTATTTATTTATTTATTTATTTATTTATTTATTTATTTATTTATTTATTTTTAATTATTTGAAGAAAGAATAAATAACCTTGCATTGTTTTCTGCGTTAATAAAATACGATTTACTGTAACACAAAAGAGTGAATCTTTCTAAAAAAAAAAAAAATTTTAAATCTTAAAGTGTATTTCTTAAAATGTCCACGCGATGGTGCTGTTGCAGCGCATAGAACAGCACTAAAACCTCGTGATACTTGAGCTCTTCTCGCGATATTTGAGCTCATGCGGTAGTGTTTATTCTTTGACACAGGACGTGACAGTGCTGCAGTTTTTATACTATTTACTTTAAAATAAATGGAATATAAACGTTTTATTAGAAAACACGGATGGGCCAAAGTCTGATTTATCCACAGTTTTAGTTTAAGCCCGTTTCCTGTAGCTCACAGCTGTAGTTTAGCCGCAGTTAGCCGCGGATGCTAACTGTCATTGTTGTGCATTGTGCAGATTTAGCAGAAACATTTGTACATTTCTTTATATTTTTTCACTGTATGGCCGCAAAACATTTATTCAGAGTTGTTCATCACGTTGGAAAAGGATTTATTAAGAATTCAAAGCGGTTAAAAACATTATCTTTGGTGACAGTTCCAGTTAAATTGTGAGTATGAGAGAATGTTCAGAAATAACAAATAAAACTGAGGTAAAGTGAGATTAAAGAGGCTAAAGTCTCTTACAAACTTACAATTAAACCCATCAGCTGAGAAATGTAATTTATATTTTATTTTTAATGCATTTCTGTGGTGTTTTACTTTTGGATTTTATTATAATTTCTGTTGTACTTCTTTATTTTAACAGATAAATAAAAACACCCAAAACATCATATAAGTGGATATATTTGAGCTTTTCTGAACAGTTTTATCTCGAGTTTTATCAGAACTCGTTTAAATGTGGTGTATAAACTTTTATTTTATCCTGAAAATTACAATAATGTCCAGAAATGATCTTTAAAATGATTATTTGGGTGTTTTACTTTTGGCTTTTACTATAGTTTCTTATTTTTAACAGATAAATGTTTTTGGTTGTATTGGGTTTGACAAAAGTATCGAGTATCTGGTATCGAAACTAGATATTCATTTAAGGAAGTATCAATACTGGAAAAAATAAATAAATAAATCAGATTAATGGATATAATTTGAGCTTCTTGAACAGTTTTGTCTTGAAAACTGGTGTAAATGTGGTGCATAAACCTTTATTTTATCTTGAAAATTACGATATTTGTCTAAAAATGGCTTTAAAAATGATTATTGGAGTGTCAAAATAATCATATAGCTAAATATCCGCTCTTTTGTATCGAAAACAAGTTTGAATTTTTAATATTTTGTGAGAATTCAATCTTATTTTATTTATTTAGCACGTTTAAAATCCAACTTAATCTGCCCAAAGTGCTTCACATAAAGTCGACACAGATTTACACAAAATACAACATTAAACACTGATATGTGGGTGACACTTTCTGTTTAAAGATATTTATGATTTTATATTATTTATTCCAGATTGATCTCTGACTGTGAACCTCTGCACAAGAAAATCGAGACAAACAGCGACAAACAAACTTCTGTTTCATCTGAATCAGGTAAAAAAAAAGATTAAAGTTTAAAAAATCACGACTTTCTGAAGTGTTCGTGGTTTAACCTGGAGGTGAGGGGCAGTTTTTGCAGAGTTTGGTTTTTAATGTTCAGAATTGAGATGCTTTAACCTGGTTTTAGGATAATATTTGTACTTTCTAACTGTAGTGCACTGCTCTGTCTGCATGAAAACAGGGTCAAAGGTCAAAGTCTCAGGCTCATTTCTGTGAATGAAGGAAGTTTATTTGAGCAGGAAAGACAGTAACGATCACAAACCATCACATTTATCAGATATAAGTTTAGCACAGAGCTCAAAAGGAGGAAGCAGAAGTAGAGACTTATATTAGCTTATCCCCCGACTTTATCTGCACTTTTTATCATCGATTCTGCTCAAACGAGTGTCTAGTTTTAACATCGATTAGTATCTGATTTTTGACGACTCTACTTCTAATTTTTAACTCTACAAACCTCTTTTTCCAGCTTCTTCTGTCCAGTTTTCAACAAATGGTGCGTCACATTCATCAGATAAAGCCATGGATTTGAAGTCGAAGAATGGAACAGGGTCAGCGCTCGGAGCGAAGCTGAAGGACGGTCTTCAAAAGCAACAAAAAAAGACCAAAAACACACTCGACTGTTGGTTAACGAAGCCTCAGAAAACGGCGAGTTCAGATCCAGAGACTGGAAACCAAGAAGATATGGAAATAAGTGACGGAAATCCAGTCAGAGTGATAACACAGAGAGCCAGAACAACGGTTTACGACGAGGAGAAACTCAACTTTTAACATCACAAGATCTGGAAGAAAACGCCGACATTTTGAGCGACGACGTGTCCAACAAAACCGAAACATCGCCGAAGAATTCTGGAAAACCCAAAGTGAAAATAACTGATTACTTCGTGTCGTCGTCTCAGAGCGCGTCCGTGAAGCGCAGCAGGATGGATGTTTCAGATGGGTCGTCGCTGGAGGAGGAGGAGCAGGAGGAGCAGGAGGAGGAGGCCGGGTCTGTGGAGGTCCAGCCCCAGGTGAAGTGGCTGGGGACCCCCATCGAGGAGCTGAAGAGGAGGCCCCAGTGTGGAGGTCCTCTGCCCAGACTGAGGAACGATCCGCAGAGGCACACGGTCATGATCAGGGTAAGAACTGTTCATGTTCAGACTTTACAGCCGGTGTCGTCGACGTTTACTGGGAGTATGATGCTAACTAGAGGCACTGCTCTGTCTGAAGAACTGTTTATTTTAACACAATCTGGCCAGAAACAATGATTTATCTAAAGTACAACGGGTCATTTGCTGATTTGTGCTGTTAAACAAGTCTCTCTCAGATACATTACAGTCACACGCTAGCTAGCATTAGCATTAGCATTAGCATTAGCATTAGCCACCAGTCTTTCAGTGATTCACTCTCATATTTTTGTGTAAAATCAAACTCTTAAACAGAACCATGAGCTCAGACTGATCACAGGCTCCTGAAAATGTGCTGTTTAAATCAATTTTTCTTGAGTTTTCAGACCATTTAAAAACTTTTTGGGTAGTTACTGCTAATGTGTGTCTCCATGGTAACTGCTGAACATTCCTCCATAGACTCACATGCAGAACACCCCGAGCGTTTGAACAGTATTAATTTTAGCTGCTCCCATCTGTGTTAAATCTGATGATGTGACGTCGTCTGAAACTCTAGTACATAATGTATCATAAACATTATATAATAAACATATAAGTCACTTAAAGACTCGACAGATCAAAAGAAACAATGAAATATTAAATATATTTGTAAAAAAAACAAACACAAACAAAGAATAGATTTATGATAATAAAACAAGCAAAAATCATATAAAAAAAAAACAACAAATTATCATTAAATTGACCTGGTTTAACTGTTTGCAAACTTTACTTTCTCTTTTGTAAATTTAATTCACAAAGGATTTTAACTGTAACATCCACTTTTACTGCTGTCTTTCTCATTCAGAATAAACTGTTCCCTCACTTTACCTCCTCGTCTCTGTTCCCTCACTTTACCTCCTCGTCTCTGTTCCCTCACTTTACCTCCTCGTCTCTGTTCCCTCACTTTACCTCCTCGTCTCTGTTCCCTCACTTTACCTCCTCGTCTCCTCCTGCAGACTGACCTCCTTCGCCCCGGCTCTGTCCCGGTTTCTCACCCGTCTGTGTTTCACGACGTTTGGGACGAGGCTCATGTGAAGATGCCCTGCTCCAACAAGAGTCTGTTTCCCGTCAGAGACCAGGTCAAAACTTTATAAATATATGACATATATGACAAGTAAAGTCTGGACAATTATACAAACTACTTCTGTTACACAAAGTGACATAAAGGAGCTTTTTATGTCGCTTAAAAACACTGAACTTATTTTGTCATAAAGTTTTGATAAATTCTTCAGGTCTTTGTCTCATGTGGCAACATTTTTACAAATTATTTTAGTTTATTAAATACTCAAAAAGACATTTAAATTAATTAATGTGCCTGTATTTGACTTTTATTTAAAGCTGCAGTGTGTAACCTTATGGAGGCGACATGTCACTTATGTGTTTCCATGGAAACCGAAAGTTAAAACCACACTTCAGAACATTCTCCATGCAGATATATTTATGTTTTAAGCCCCACTGTGGAATATTACAGCCAGAGGAGCAGCATTTCCATAGAAACAAGCAGGAGGAGGCCAAGTATGAGTCAGGTCTGTGGAGATGCGAGTCCAGTCAGAGAAATACAGACAAAAAACGACAATATTGAAACAAATTTACACCACCGACACAAAAACTCTGTGTTTTCTGGACGATAAGTGTCACTTTTTTCATAGTTTGTGCTGAGGTGCGACTTATCTGTGAAATGATTCAAATGTATAAAGTCACATGTTTTTCACAGTGACGGCCACACGGGGGCGCTCTACATCAGCTACTCCTCTTATTGTCACAGTGACGGCCACACGGGGGCGCTCTACAGCAGCTACTCCTCTTATTGTCACAGTGACGGCCACACGGGGGCGCTCTACAGCAGCTACTCCTCTTATTGTCACAGTGACGGCCACACGGGGGCGCTCTACAGCAGCTCCTCCTCTTATTGTCACGGTGACGACCACACGGGGGCGCTCTACAGCAGCTCCTCCTCTTATTGTCACGGTGACGACCACACGGGGGCGCTCTACAGCAGCTCCTCCTCTTATTGTCACGGTGACGGCCACACGGGGGCGCTCTACAGCAGCTACTCTTCCTGTAACAGTGAAAAGTTCAGATTTACACATTTAAAAGACGTCTGAGACTGAGAGAATGTCCCAGTTGTGCAAAGAAAAAGTCCTAAAAATAAAGACTGACCCTAAAAATATAATGTTCCGACTCATTTACTGAAGTATAAGTCCAGTTTCACTGCAG
This sequence comes from Periophthalmus modestus, assembly GCA_019594935.1. Classification (NCBI taxonomy): domain Eukaryota; kingdom Metazoa; phylum Chordata; class Actinopteri; order Gobiiformes; family Gobiidae; genus Periophthalmus; species Periophthalmus modestus. The sequence goes on along the minus strand of JAIEZT010000038.1, from coordinate 494,651 downwards.
TAAACACAAATATATGGGTTATTTTTTGAAAGAGAGAAAATAAAGTCACACACTGAGGCTTTAACTTGGTAAAATGTGGCAGAGTTCGTTACAAACCTCATATTTCAAACTTCGCTCGGTGCTTCCTCCGTTGAGAATGTACAAAATTAAACTTTTTTTAAACGTTTTGTTGCAGGAAACTAATGATTTTGAAAATAAAAGCCGCTGGGAGCTGATCGAAGAGGCTCTGAGCAGTGAGTTTTCAGATCCGCTCGAACTTCAGGTAAAAACTGAAATAAAACTGACTGTAATACTAGAAACGTCCACCAGAGGGAGACAGAGCCCTAGAAATCAGCTGCTTCCACATCCTGCTTTTTAACAATAATTTATCTTTATTTTATCTGTGGATTTTAATAATAATGATTAAATTTTCATTATTTATACCATTTTTTTTCTTCTTTTTGAACAGAACGCCATTTTACGATACAACGCCTCCTACGCAAAGAAGTGGGACTTTACTGCCCTGTATCTGTACTGCACCAAGGTAAGAAAACGGGATTATAATCGTAAAAAGTGCAAAAAATACAGATACCAGAGCAAAAAGTACTCAAGTAAAAGTACTACGTGAAAAAAATACTCAAGTAAAAGTATTAAAGCACCTGTTTAAAATGTATTTAAAGACTAAAAAGTTAAAGTAGTTTGCAGATTTTGAGGCGTTTTAAAGCTTCAAATGTGGTGATTTTGATAAAGATTTGAGCTGAATTTTGTTCAACAGAAACAATTAAATCCACATTTTATAAATCCACATTTTATAAATCCACATTTTATAAATCCACATTTTATAAATCCACATTTTATAAATCCATATTTTCTAGATGTTTGTATTTGTGTATTTTTGTTTAAATCATAAATGTGTTAAAATAAATCCTCAGACTTTTCAGCATTTCTCGAAGTAAAATAAAAATACTTTTACTTTTCAGTCCTGTTCAAACATGTAGTGCAGTAGAAAGTACAGATACTGCTCTCACATGTACTCGAGTAAAATAATAATAATAATAATGCCTTACATTTGTAATGCTCTTTATCAAAGCCTCTCAAAGCGCTACACTGAGTCATTATTCGTTCACTCCACACTTGGTGATGGTAAACTACTATTGTAGCCACAGCTGCCCTGGGGTAGACTGACGGAAGCGAGGCTGCCAGTTTGCGCCATCGGCCCCTCCGACCACCACCGATCATTCACACACACACCACTTTCATACTAGGCAATGTGGGTGAAGTGTCTTGCCTAAGGACACAACGACAGAACTTGGTCCGAGCTGGACTTGATCCTCCGACCTTCAGGTTGGGAGACCAATGCTCTAACCACTGAGCCACTGTCGTCCCAAAAGTAAAAAGTACCACTGTAAATGTACTCGAGTAAAGTACAGATACTGCTCTCACATGTACTCGAGTAAAAGTAAAAAGTACCACTGTAAATGTACTCGAGTAAAGTACAGATACTGCTCTTCCATCCCTCTCTCCTTCTTCCCTCTTTCTTCCTCTCTCTCTCTCTCCCTCACTCTTTCTCCCTCTCTCTTTTTCTTTTTTCTCCCTCTGTCTCTTTCTTCCTCTCTCACCCTCTCTCTGTTTCTCCCTTTCTCTCTCTCCCTCTTTCTTCCCCTCTCTCTCTTTTCCCTCACTCTCTTTCTCCCTCTCTCTCTTTTTCTTTTTTCTCCCTCTGTCTCTCTTTCCCCTCTCTCTCGTTCACCGTTTCTCTCTTTTTCTTTTTTCTCCCTCTGTCTCTTTCTTCCTCTCTCACCCCTCTCTCTCTCTGTTTCCTCCCTTTCTCTCTCTCTCTCCCTCTTTCTTCCCTCTCTCTCTTTTTTCCCTCACTCTCTTTCTCCCTCTCTCTCTTTT
>JAIEZT010000038.1:482773-487773 GCA_019594935.1 Periophthalmus modestus | reverse complement strand
TTAAGTAAGTTTTGTGTTGTAAAACAGTGAGTTCTTGGTTCTAGTCACTCATAGAAATGACCAGGTTCAACATTTGTGGATTTACCTTTTTCATTTGATGATAAAGTACAATATGATCTATAGGAAACACTGTGTTCTGCCCCCATCTGGTCATATGACGTCACTGAGCTCTGTAAAACGCTAAAGACGCTGCATCTTGACCCTCGTGTTGTTTTGGAGCGTCGCCGCCCTGGCCTCAGACTGACAGGTGAATGGGTGACTGACAGGTGCAGCGCCTCGTTAAATATTCATGTGTGTTTTTTTTCTTTCATCTTCAGACTAACACAGACCAGTGTGATGGACAGACCGAGAGTGTGTTCAAAGTGTTGTGTCCGTGTGTCAGATGCCCTCCCTGTGTCAGAGTCAGATTTAGTCTTTTTCCCACTTCTTCTCGACGTGTTTAACCCTTAAAGGACTGAGCACATATAGACCTTCATATCTCGCTTAGACTTTTATTCTTTTTGCCATAAAAATCAAGTTAAAAGAAGTATCAGAATGTACTGCATTTTTCACACAACTACCTCTATTTTACTGCTGCTGCTAGTACTCAGCTCAGTCACACGGGAGGAGCTCGGAGTAGAGCCGCTGCTCCTCCACGTCGAGAGGAGCAGCTGAGGCTCGAGCATCTGTTCAGGATGCCTCCTGGACGCCTCCCTGGGAAGGAGACCCTGGGGAAGACCCAGGACCCAGGGACTACGTCTCTCTGGGAACGCCTTGGGGTCCCACCGGAGGAGCTGGAGGACATGTCTGGGGTGGGGGAAGTCTGGGAGTCCCTGCTTAAACTGCTGCCCCCGTGACCCAGCCCCGGATAAGCGGAAGAACATGGATGGATGGCATCAAATAACTGACTGGGAGAATCCCGGCGGCTCCTGCGCTCTGATTGGTCGTCTTCTCCTGCTCTGATTGGTCGTCTTCTCCTACTCCCTGATTGGTCGTCTTCTCCTGAGCTCTGATTGGTCGTCTTCTCCTGCTCTGATTGGTTGTCTTCTCCTGCTCCCTGATTGGTCGTCTTCTCCTGCTCCCTGATTGGTCGTCTTCTCCTGAGCTCTGATTGGTCGTCTTCTCCTGCGCTCTGATTGGTCGTCTTCTCCTGCTCTAATTGGTCGTCTTCTCCTGCTCCCTGATTGGTCGTCTTCTCCTGCTCCCTGATTGGTCGTCTTCTCCTGCGCTCTGATTGGTCGTCTTCTCCTGCGCTCTGATTGGTCGTCTTCTCCTGCACTCTGATTGGTCGTCTTCTCCTTCGCTCTGATTGGTCTTCGAGGGCGACATAAGCACATTACGTGATGACAGTGACATATTTAAAGAGCGTCATGCCTCTGCTTTGAGACGTCGTTTGAATTTACATGAAGCACAGTCGGTTGCGGAGTTACGGTGATGGAAAGTCACAACCGCGAGTCTGTCGGCGGCGAGAGCATCTGCCACATTCGGGTTAAAATGTAAACTTTGAACATAATCCTGTATTAAAACATAAAGCAATTAGATATTTTTCTCAAATCGTGCAGCGCTTGCGTGGGTTAAAAGCTGAAATACCCAGATTTATTATTTTTATTTATCTTTATACATGGAGAGCAGGTACACACTTTTTCATGGGCGTCCTGTTCAAACACAGAATTAAAAATCTGCCTCCTCGTCGTTTCAGACCCAACCCGCCGCTCGTGTATTACCTCACTTGTTCAAAGGTCACTCTGAAATGGCCGTATTTCCTCTAGACTTAAATCTCCTGCCTGATCCGCGTCAGCTCGCTCTCTGTGTGATTACGTTGTCATGTTTTGATGTAGCGGCTTGTGTAGCGTCACCTCCTCAGTTAGCCGTGTTAGCGTGATCTACGGCCGGCGTCGTCCTGCTCCGAGCGCCGCAGACTCTGGACATTCATAACCCACAGAGCGCTTTACGACACAGGGAAGACATCACTTACCCCGCCGTTTAGCCAGGGCCCCGAGCGGAGCGGCGAGATATATGTGTACATGAGGAGGGACTACTGCTACTACTACTACTGTGATATATATGTGTACATGAGGAGGGACTACTGCTACTACTACTGTGATATATATGTGTACATGAGGAGGGACTACTGCTACTACTACTACTGTGATATATATATGTACATGAGGAGGGACTACTGCTACTACTACTACTATGATATATATGTACATGAGGAGGGACTACTGCTACTACTACTACTATGATATATATGTACATGAGGAGGGACTACTGCTACTACTACTACTATGATATATATGTACATGAGGAGGGACTACTGCTACTACTACTACTGATATACTATGTGTACATGAGGAGGGATACTGCTACTGTACACTGTGAGGAGGGACACGAGGAGGCTACTGCTACTACTACTACTATATATATATGTACATGAGGAGGGACTACTGCTACTACTACTACTATGATACTACTATGTGTACATGATGAGGGGACTACTGCTACTACTACTATGATATATATGTGTACACGAGGAGGGACTACTGCTACTACTACTATGATATATATGTGTACATGAGGAGGGACTACTGCTACTACTACTATGATATATATGTGTACACGAGGAGGGGGACTACTACTATGATATATAGTGTACACGAGGAGGGACTACTGCTACTACTATGATATATATGTACATGAGGAGGGACTACTGCTACTACTACTACTGTGATATATATATGTGTACATGAGGAGGGACTACTGCTACTACTACTACTATGATATATATGTACATGAGGAGGGACTACTGCTACTACTACTACTGTGATATATATATGTGTACATGAGGAGGGACTACTGCTACTACTACTACTGTGATATATATATATGTGTACATGAGGAGGGACTACTGCTACTACTACTACTACTATGATATATATGTGTACACGAGGAGGGACTACTGCTACTACTACTACTACTATGATATATATGTGTACACGAGGAGGGACTACTACTACTACTGCTATGATATATATGTGTACATGAGAAGGGACTACTGCTACTACTACTACTACTATGATATATATATGTACACGAGGAGGGACTACTGCTACTACTACTATGATATATATGTACACGAGGAGGGACTACTGCTGCTGCTACTACTACTACTATGATATATATATATATATATATATATATATATATATATACATGGAGGAGGGACTAGTGCTACTACTACTACTACTATGATATATATATATGTACAGGGAGGAGGGACTACTGCTAGTGTTGATGTGTCCTTAGGCAAGACACTTTGCTCTATGGATAATACATAAATGGTTCATATTCATACAGACACTGGGGGAGGTGGCCTAAGTGTCTTGCTCAAGGACACAATGACAGCTTTCATCTGTGGAGCTGTAGTTGAGCCTGTGAATCTGACCCCTCTACTCATCATGTTTATGTCGAGAGCGGGATTCGAACCACCAACCTTCAGGTCAGTGGACAAACGCTCTACCAACTGAGCCGCTGTCACCACTTTACCATCGTCTAACCCCAGACGCAGCGGAAACATTCAAACTCTGCACAGAAAGGCCCGAGAGCTGACCGCCATCTTCACTTCAAAGATGGCGGCTTATCAGAGAGCAGAGCTGTTTAGACTTTATCTCCATCTTAGTCTAAATGCATCATGGGAAGTTGAACCCATGACTCAGGTGTGGGCCGATCTTTATTACGTTAGCGCGGTCTGAAACATCACCTTGACATTTGCGATGCAGAAATGTGAGTTACATAAAACATCGTAGAGTTTTGAATCATGTGAACAGCCCAAATCAGATCAGTTTAAAGGAAAAGGCCGATGAGAGGAGGCTCCCCCTGAGTCACGTCGCTCCTCGGCCTCTGTGCCGTTCATATTTGGGATTTCCGTTTGTGAATGTGACATTTACTCATGTAGAATCCATGAGAACAGAGATAATGACATTACTATAGATCGAACATGCAGTACACAGGAGTAACCCTGTGTCCGTGAGTCATGCTTCAGCCACATTCAGAGACCGACGTGGGGTTCACAGTGTCTGAGTCATTTAAATGTTGTTTATTATAGTGACGTTTAAACTGGACTGATTTTGTAAAAGGGACACCTGCCTCCATCCACTCTGGCTCCAGTTCAGTTTCCATTGAAAAACCATGTCCCCTCTCTCTGTCTCTGCTGCTGTCAGACTCATGTTGGTCTTAAATGTTCGTATTAACCCTCGACATGATCCTGGGGTTTTTATTTCACGTCTGTGTCTGTAAATCAACATATGAACATTAATAACAGACACATCAGGTCCTTCTTTCCCCGACGTCGCTCCTGCTAGCGTTAGCAACAGGTTTGATTGACAGCGTTGCTAAGTGCAAACAATATTATATTTCACCAGAAGATGGCAGCAGATCCGAGCCGCGCTCAAAGGCCGCATGTTCACCAACTTTTATCGCTAACTGGAAATTCAAACATTTGTTTCGACATATTTGTGTCTTGGTTATGAACTTTAACAAAAAACATGCAACGACAAGATTAATGGACTTTCACCTGCGTGACGTTTAGCGTGACGTTTAGCGTGACGTTTAGCGTGACGTTTAGCATGACGTTGAGTGTGACGTTTAGCACGATGTTTAGTACAACTTTTAGCGTGACATTTAGCACGGCGTTTAGCACGACGTTCAGCACGACGTTCAGCACGACGTTTAGCACGACGTTTACCAAGACGTTTAGCGCGACGTTTAGCGCGACGTTTAGCGCGACGTTTAGCGCGACGTTTAGCGCGACGTTTAGCATGACGTTGAGTGTGACGTTTAGCACGATGTTTAGTACGACTTTTAGCGTGACATTTAGCACGGCGTTTAGCACGACGTTTACCAAGACGTTTAGCGCGACGTTTAGCGCGACGTTTAGCGCGACGTTTAGCGCGACGTTTAGCATGACTTTTAGAGTGGCTGTTAGCACGATGTTTAACACGACGTTTAGTGAGACGCTTAGC